>VZUI01066641.1:0-34585 GCA_013401135.1 Cettia cetti | reverse complement strand
CCTCCCCCTGGGAGGAGCACCTCACAATGGACTGTTATCATTCTATGAGTCATGTAATGGGTCCTTGATGGCCCATTAAACAGAGATAGCTCCCGGGGGCGTTATCTATGAGTCATGTGGCAAGGCATTGATGAGCCATTAACAGAAGATAAGGGAAACACTGCCCCACCTGGTTTCAGCAGCTCATGAAGATGGTGATAGAATACATACTTTGGGCACATCTTACATTTTAACCTAGGACACTCTGCAGCATCAACAGTTGCCTATTGATTTGGCAGATAAACCTTTACCTAAGAAAGACTTTGACTTTTCACAGTTGTTTGTAGGAAGTCTGCTTCTTCTTCCATAAATTGGCAGTGTTACCACTGAGACAGTAGTTACTGAGATATGCCATCAGACACTGAAACAGAAACATCCTGTTGTTTCAGTTCTTTCACATTCCTTTGGTTTTCATACAAAGAAGTCAGAGCAGCAAAATGAGAAATACTTAAACAGCAGCAGAACTGCTAAAAGACCTAAGATCTCTCTATTTTCCTCTTAGAACAATGATGATGTTATTATAGTTCCTCATCCAATAATGAAGTCAAAACTAATCTCAGTAATCTCAGAAATACATACTAAAGCAATACTTACAACCTTCAAATAGTTATGATCTTTCATAACTATTTTTATCTTTTTAAAATTTTGTTTAAAAAAATTATTACAGCACATTTGATCTTTGATCTTTTATCTTCAATGCTTCAACAGAAATGGTCTTCCTAAGTAACGAAGTAAAATGTAATGTTAGACAAGGTGAATCTCATGGAAAAAATGTTTCAAACTATATTTTTAATTTTATTTTCTTCCTGTTTGTGCAAGTACACTTGTCTTTGTTTTCTCTGATAGGGGAAAATATTTTCAAATTATTTTTACCTATTTGCTTAAGTTTTGCTTAATATAAATCCCAGTATTTTGATATTAATTTGTTCCCAGTCCCTCCATGCAAAGACTTGCATTACTCTGCTCTTTTGGTAGGCCAAGTAACAGTGCAGTTCTTACAATCTCCACCACACTTACCTTTCAAAAAACCCCAAAGCTTTAATGTGAACAGAACAACCTCAGATCAGCACTGTTTCTCATCCTTTTCTGAGGGGTGTGAGAGAGGGAGTCTTGGGAAGTTTCAGAAAAGGTCTAAGCAGCACTCTGTTGTCAACTTCACAGAGTCAAAACAACTATTCAGCTACTTCTGATTTTTCAAATGCCCAATAAGCACATCTTCAACTGTTTCCTTGTGCTTTCTGCAAGTAGCCTTCATATGTTCTTATATCCATGCCACCAACTTCCAATAAAGGGGCTGCACTCTGACACCTTGAGCACTGAGAAAAAATTTGCCACTTATGAGAACCTGTAGCTTTGGCAAGACAGCAAACAAGTATCATCTGCCTTGCTACGCTTCTTTGTACCCCTTGCTTTGACAGCTTTTTAGGAAAACTCACTGCCTTCCTAGACTTCTTTGTTGACCTCTATTTCATCAAATTTTACATTCTGTCCCATGTTGCAATGACTAAGTAAGAACAAAGCAGAAGCAGTATAACTCGCTGCATTTCTTTATGCGCAAAGCTGAGGAATATTTCTACAGAACAAACTTGAAGCCTGATTCAGCAACTTCAGGTACTTGATTTCATCTAAGAAATGCACATTCCCATCATTGCCAATTTCACAGAAGGAAAAAAAGAACAAAACCAAAAAAATTAATCTCTCGTTGTTTATGCATCAAAGTAAAACTTTCAGAAATTAGGGAAACAGTAAGGTATACTGTATTGTGAAACAGTTGTCAGGGTCAAAAGAGAAGAATGTTGGAAACATTCTACTTCAATGAAAAAAGGGACAATAGCACTAGAAAGATTTATTCCAGTCTGAAAACTGAGAAGTGTACATGATCCAAATAGGAGGTTTTTTATTATCAATTTTTTATCATTCAAGTGTTTCAAATTTCTTCACAATAGAATTGTCCAAGTTCTACAGCTGACATGACAAGTAGCTTTGCAAGTGTTAACATAACACCTGTATATCCTATAACTTCTTTTTTTTCCTCTAAACATATATTTTCAAGTAAGTGCGCTGTCTTCAGAAAAAGAGTAAAACCATGCTTCTTTCAGACACAGAGGAAGCAGTTGCCCTTGAGATACTTCTCAAGTATATCTGGGGTTCTTGGAGTCCACAGGGATGCACTTAGGGTAATGAGTTCTGCTGGGAAATACAGACATTTTAATGGCTCAAGAAAAGCTTTGCAAGTTCATGCTGGCTTTTATGCAGACAGATTATGTGTTTTTAATTTATAGTGGTGTATTGTGGTTCTTCAGCAGAGAACACCCATCCAGCAAGTTTGTGTACCTATGGTTAACCTACATTTGCAAATTGGTGTGATATTAGTTGCCATAAGACTACTGAATTGATGGTATGAGAAATTAAGTGACTGGAAAACTAAACAACTTGTTCACTAATTTTTACTGTTGTAAACTGCTTATTTGAACTGCTTCATATATCACAAATCATAGTTTCCCACCAGAGAACATAAAGCATTCCGCAGGCTATAGAATTTAGATTTAAAAAGGGGAAAAAAATTAGATTCATCAGTCATGCCTAAGATTTCCAGTCATTGGCCCTTAAATTTTAAGACTTTGCAACTGAATGCATGCACCTCAAATTTTGGTGATTGTCAGAATTTACAAGCTTGCACCTTTATTGTTTTCTCTGCAGACATCCTGACTGTGATTGATTTAACAGTGCTGACCTCCCAGCTGTGACAACTGCCTGTTCCACTGCCACCTGCTAATAACAGTTGTATATTTAGCTGCATCCCCTAACTGCAGACTGGTGGTAGATGTCTAATAAGTTATTCAGCCTGGATTTAGGCAGGACATCAGAGATTTTGTGTCCTAATAACATTCCCTTAAGCCATCCACCTTCTTTGCCTTTTAAGTTGTTTACTAACGAAGATAAATGAGCTTGCCTAGGCAGGACAAATGACAGTGGTTGGCAGATACATTGCTCACACAGCTGACCCTATTCAATTTTAAAATAAAATAAATCTATGCTATTTTGTTTTATGTATGACTTATTAAATTACTAATATGGAACTTGTCTGCCCCAGATTGCAGGGCACCGCTAATGCATCGAGCTGCAGACACTACATAGCCTTAAAAAAACCCAACCAACCAAACAAAAAGGGTTTACATTAAAATTAACATGAAAAAGAGACAGGTTCAGATAGAATGAGAGACGAGGGGAAAAAAAACCAAAAAAGTGTTGTCTAATTGCTTTCTGGGAACCAATATGCTATCAACTGCTATGATTTACAAAGCAGCTGATGACTGGGAAAGACAGCTATGATACATTAAAGCTATTCATTCAGAAGGTGGAATCACAATGCTTTAGAAATTGCTGTATCCAAAGAGTTTTTGTCAAACCTCCATAACTAGGTGCACTCAGGAGCATCCTATGAAAACATTATAGTTATTGCTGATTAGAAAAAGACCCATAAAAACAATTCGTTTGAGGCTAAACATTTTTCAGCTAGAATTCTGAATTTAGGAAGTTGTAGAGTCATATCATAGAAAGGCTCGGGTTTTAAGGGACCTTAAATTCATGTAGTTCCCAATTCCCTGTCACAGGCAAGGATGCCACCTACTAGATCGGGTTGCTCAGGGCCTCATCCAATCCGGTCTTGAGCGTTTCCAGGAAATGGGATATTCACAACCTCTCTGGGCAACTGGTTCCACTTTCTCACCTCCCTCACAATTAAGACCTTCTTCCTAATAGCTAACCTAAATTTTGTCTTAGAGTTTTGTCCTATTATTGTCTGCCCATTAAAAAAAAAAAAAAAAATTGCTCTCACTCTTGTTTGTAAAAGCTCTTAAAGTACCCAAAAGCTCTAAGCTCTCCCGAGTCTTCTCTTCTCCATGGCTGAACAGTTACAACTTTCTCAGTCTGTCTTTATAAGAGGAATATTCCAGCCTTTTCATCATCCTCATGGCCCTCCTCTGGACTTTCTCCAGCAGCTCCATGTCCTTCCTGTGCTGGGGACCCCATAGCTGGATGCAATTTTCCAGGTGAGGTCTCACAAGGACAGAGCAGAGGGGCAGAATCCTCTCCCTTGCCCTGCTGCCCACAGTGCTTTGGAAGCAGCCCAGGATGTGTTTGGTCTTCTGGGCTTCAAGCATGCACTGCTGACTCAGGTCCAGCTTTTCATCCATGGGAACCCCCACGTCTTCCTCTGCAAAGCTGCTCTCAAATTACTTCATCTCTCAGTTCTGGTCTCATGTCTGGGATTTCCCTGACCCAGGTGCAGTACCTCGCACTTGGACTTCATAAGAGCCTTGGATTCTGTTTGCTCTTTCTTGTGAAAGGTGCAACATGTTGCTCTCAGGGTCAACAAAAAGACACCTTGCAAACTTACATGCAACCACAATTCTAGTCCGGTTCATGGGAAGCTGATAAATAATAACTAGTATGAGCTCGAAAAACAACCCTAAAATTATTTAGCATCTCATTTCAGGGTGGGGTGGACATTGGTCCAATCCCATAGACCTTGTACCTTTCTTTACAGCAGCTCCAAGTAGGGAAGATCAAAATGCAGTCAGAGAAGATCTGTATGATACAAAGGTTCATTCAGGAAAAACTGCAAAATAACAAATTGAAAAGAAGCCTTATCAGAAAACCTTTGAAAAATGCCAGCATCCACAGTACCTAAAGGCACAAAAAATTTGTTTGGCTGAATTCTTGAGGCTTGTTTTCTACATTTCTAACAACAGAATTCTGTCCTGGACAAGTCTGAATAGACAGGGAAATGCAAAGACACTCTGCAGTTTCTCCATTTCCTAACAGCAAAAATGTGAATAATTCCCTTAGTCCAGTTTCCCATCATTTGGCTTCACATGTACATTGCAAAAACCATGCAGAGAGGTCCCAGATACTTGTTCTAAAGGCAACCATAAAACTTCAAGCACTCACTTTTTACAGGATGTGATGAGACAGTTGGGCAATTTCAGACTGGAGAAAGACAATAAATTCTGCTGCATGAGTGACCAGAGAGTCCGGGCTCAAGCATGCCCTGGGGCTCTAAGCTGAAATCTGCAATGTGACTTCAATCACAGTCACAAAAAAACAAAAGTCAAACAGGTTCCTAGCTTGCAATGAGAACCTAGCTAAAATCACAGGGATGAGAGTTCAGCATGAACACAAAGACCAAGATCCAAAACGTAATAGCAAGATATTTTGTCCACATGTAATGATCCAGTAATACATGACTTAGCTACACCATGTTGTGCTCAGTTAAAAGAGATTTTTTTTTCATAATTATGGATAATTTCAAAAATGCAGTTGCATGTTTTTATGCAAAAAAATAGAATGAATCCCAGACTCCATCTGCTCACTTATCACCAGTGTTTTAGGATATGATCATTAACAAGAAAACACTTCCCTTACTTACTTCCTGCGGTAACAGTTAATTGAGACACTATGGTATAGCTAACTAAAAACCAGTCCAAGAAATATTGATATTCTGACACATAGTCAAGCAGAAGCTAAAATGGTTAGTACAATAGAAACATGTAAAATGTTTCTTTAGTATTAAACATTTAGTATTGAACACTTTTGATTCAGCTCCTGGTAGTTGCTGCATGCAATTGCTGCATGTTAACACTCACTATTAGTCTAGATTACAGTAGCCTATGTTCTAACCAACTAAATGCTACCTCATATAACACTTGATTGCAAAAAACATTGTCTTTTTACAAATGGGGGCATGATCTATGAACAGATTTATTATCATATTCAACTTAAGTTTCTTTACACATTCACATTATTTCTGAAATAAGACTGAATTTTCCATCTCATCCACCAATACATGCCCAGTGACAATCAGTAACATTACTTCAAGCCTTGCTGTCTTAGTAACAAAAAGGAACTCCCTTGTGCTGTTTCATTTCAGTTTCATTAGAGAGGCCAGTCTGAGCAGAAAAAAAGCAGTATTCCCAGCCAATTGGGTACAGCCAACCTGCCTGCAGCTTTGCATACGTGCAGACAAAGGTGTTAAGCAGGATTTTAAGAAACAAATAAGGAAAACTAATGATTATCCTACCAGGATTTCCAGACAGCTCTAATTCCAACACTCCCACTTTTTTTTTTTTTTTTACTTTTTTCATTCTCCTTGTATTGTTCTGTCAGTAGCACCATCCTGAGAAGCTGCCCTGCCTATCAAGCAAAATATTAAGATAAACATGGTGGTATGAACACACTGAATCATGAGCTTTTACTCACTAAATTGTACAACTGGCTTAGCAGTTGTCAAAAAAAACAATTGTGTGTAATACAGAGAAGACATATCATGACAGAAAAGCCAGAAAGAGAAATCAAGCCTCCTG
The DNA here is from genome assembly GCA_013401135.1 of Cettia cetti. Classification (NCBI taxonomy): domain Eukaryota; kingdom Metazoa; phylum Chordata; class Aves; order Passeriformes; family Sylviidae; genus Cettia; species Cettia cetti. The sequence goes on along the minus strand of VZUI01066641.1, from coordinate 28,181 downwards.
CTTAAGAACTGCTTGATAACAACTCATTTTTTAATCAATAACTTCCTTTTTGTGGCTAATATAAAGTTTAAATGAACCTCAGACAAAGCTAAGTAGATTTTTCTTAACTGGCATTCAAATTATGCTCTCTGTCTTTTGCATCCTTTTCTAAGCTAAAAGCTTTGTGTTGCTTTGTGGCAGCATTACTGGGAACTTCACTGTTCTGTTTTTGCATGAGTGCAAACTAGTACCCTTCCAAGACCTGCTTGTATTACTTAACAGTTTCAGACCATTCCTACATTACAGCCCCAAATCCTAAAGCAAGTAATCTTCATTCATGGAAGTTCTGCTGCCTTAAAGAAAGCGGCCGTAAAAGTTGCTCAGATAAGCTGAGTTTTGTGGGAAAATGAAACACAAAAATGATTGGCCTAACTAAAAAAGAATAGTATAAGAGAAGAAATAAAGTTTTTTCTGACACTGCTGAACTGCATTTTATCCTTCTGAAACACTGAGTTGAATAGAGTATATTGTTTTGTTTACAGGATATATTTGATATATTCATTTCCTACATACATCATACTGGCGATTTCTTCTGCACATTAAACAATTCCACATGCAAGAAGGCTCTCTGCATTTGCCTGGTGTAGAACAAACAATATGTATAAAGTATAAATTCCATTTATTCCCAAATGAGACCTGTAGTTCAAATATATTTTTTAAAATTTAATCTTTAACTGAATTGTGGAGATACAGTGGTCAGTACCCAGAATGCAGACTGTCAAAATGGAGCCTAAGCAGTGACAGAGTTCTCTGTGTGATTCCCATTTATTCTGGAAGTCCCTTCAGACTGAAAATACAGCATCAGCAAAAGCCAGGGTCAATGCTTAGAATCTTCATATTCACCTCTAAGATGTTATTAAAAACCAAAACAGCTCCTGATCAGTTTTTTATTTTTAAATAGTATCCACTCCCATGTATTCTTTTCTTTCAATAGCAAGTGCAAAAAGCAGTTTTTGAAAGATCTCAACATCATATTTAATGAGTAAGACAATTCACAATCTTACAACACCTTTCCCTTCACTTTATTCTCTCTGAACAGGCCAATAGCTCTTGTTCAGGAAGACCATCCATTATCACAGTGACAGCTATTGATTTTAATTAAAGTAGCAGAAAGAAGCTGAAAATATTAAGCCCTATTCTTTCACATTCCAGGAATCAAAATAAATGCTACTGAGAATTTACACAGACACAACCACATATTTATGCCTATGTCCAAAGATACAGCCAGTCTACATAAGAGATGCCAAGAGCGAACTCCAAGAGATTTAATTAGTATAGAAAGCTGATTTGATGATAAGTGCAACATGTAACTCAGGAGGAGAAGTGAGTCCCAATCGCAGTGAAAAACTTGATGGCCAGCTGTAGTCACTTGATTTGTTTATATAACCAAGCAAGCTCTTCTGCCCCTTTGTTTTTCCCCTCTATTGCTTATTCCGTGCCCGCAAAGAAAGAAAGCGTTTGGGTTAACATCCAGTGACCCACAATTACAACTTGAAATGCCTGCCAACTGCATAAATTTCAGGAGCCATGAAAAGGAAAAAGGGGTTTTCCTACAATAATAGACCTGGGCACACATGCATACACAGAAAGGAGTACAGTCTGCTCCCAAGCTATGTATTTCTTGCAACTAGATCTCCAAGTTGCAGGAAAATATTTCAGTTCCAGTCTGTGCTGCATGTAGACTTAGAAAAAAAAAAATTTGGTGAGCGTTTTTTTTTTCTGGCCCATTAGAAACAGCATCTTATAATACAGCTTTGCTGCCCTGCAAGAACTGATGAAATGATGTTCATAAGGCACAGGGCAGACCATTGGATAAGTGCCAGATACAAAGGACTGCTACTCTAATGATTTAAAAAAAAAAATCTATTAATCTCTCAACCTCCACCTGATCAATGGGCTAAAATTGGTTTTAAATGTGATCCCACTATATTTTAGAATAAGCTGACTAAGGTCAGACTTATGCAGTCTGTCTTCACCCTTTTAAAGATTTCATATCTCCACTGTTATGTGGATAAATTAACAGAATTTTTTCTGTGTGTCACATTTTCTCTGTAATCCCTGCAGTAACAAAAAGTGATTTACCCAACAATTGTCATGTCTAAGTGCTTAGACATTAATCATCAATTTTACATATCAGGGCAAATTTTCCTACTTTCTTTCAAACAACAGAAATATGATATCAAATCCATAACATCCCTGTTCCATCTGTAAATCCATCTGGTTTCTTAGTAAGGGCACTTGAAATACTGATACATCTGGCAAAAGCCACGTTGCTAATAAACAAGTTTCATATACAACATTTCAGTTTTGAATGCAAGAATTCATCCTTTCAATCTGAAATTCCACTGCATTCCTGTAACCGATATCTCTGTCTTGCAGGTTGTAGCATATTGTTGTCAGCTGAATATTTATTACATTCTCTACAATACCTTTTGAACAGATACCCCCCCTTCAAGAAATGAAAGATGTAATAGAGAAGCTATTTGGAAGCATGAAATTTATCCATCTTTTTTTTTTCCTCAAGGGTCTGTGTATTTGGCCGTTTCCTTGGTGTTCCTCTTCAGTTTGATTATCTGCATATTATGGGCATAGAGATTTCGGGGGGCCAGGTGTTACTATGGCTCTTTTGGTGCAATGTGCTGATCAAGCTTTACTGCTCCCGCTGTCTGACTGACAGGTACTGAGCACAGGTGTCTCTCTGATCAAGGTCACAGAGGAGAACTAGCTATTTCTGATGCACCCTGAAATAAAATAAAAGCAATTCCATGCTAGTCAGGAGCATCATCTGAACCAGTGACACTTTTTCCCAGACAACACTAAGAAAATCCACCATGTACAACAATCTTTTGCCCTAGAGAGAAACTTGGCAGAAAAGTGGTGTAAAATTAACAATGGTCACTTAATTTGCACAGAAAAAAGAAGAAAAAAAAAAAGGTTTCCACTCATTTTGAGCTTTGACAAGGGAAGCAGGATACCAATGTTTCCAGCATAGACTGTCTGGGGTAGACTGCAGCATAAATTCACATCAGTCCTGAAACCAATTACTGTTCTGCTGTCCGTCAGAGCAGACACCATTTTCTCTGCATGAATATTCATTAATTGGAGCATTGTACATTGCAGGTGAGTTCACAGAGGCTTTCCTCATCATGAAATGCAGGTAAAAACTTAGTACAAAAAAAATACCTTATGATGCACATTGTTGAATTTTGCCAACATATCTCAATCCACTCACAGCACCACTAGAAATTCTCAAGGCATGTCACTTCTGGGTTTGGATTTAGTTAATGACTGAAGGAAATGACACAAACGATTTGGGGAAGGTGTGCAAGCATTTACCCACCAACAGATATCCCATGAGGGAATGACCCTTGAATCATAGCACAAACAGTAGAAAAAGAGTACTTTGGAAACTGTGTGCAACTAAGAGATGACTATACCAATAAGCAAAAGGAATGAGGAATGCTGAATTTCATGCTACTCCATAGGATGTATTGAAAAAAAATTAAATTTTTTCCCAAAGACATGAATCTTTTCAGGTTTTCTAAAGCTCCATGTCTCATTCTCAGCTGACAGAATACAGTCACCTTGGGGTTATATTGAACAGAAGTAGCTATTGATTAGAAAAGTGTTTGCAGATTAGAAGCTTTGCAAAAGGGTTGCTCAGCAATCTCTATTAATTGGATATTTTCAGCACTTGAAACTTAATTTCTATCTCCATTTAAGTAGGTCAATATTGTGGAAACAGCCAGAAAACTGGTCTGGCACAATAAAACTGCAGATCTCTTCCCATTTGCTTGGATCAGTCTAGGCAAAAGCATGCTCCATGAAAAGGCTGCAGTGGTTTCCATTTGGCACTGTACCAGGGATTCACGGATTGTACCAAGTTTACAGCATCACAGCTTGTCTCAGAAAGGAATCTCTGGTGATTGTCTGGTCCAAAGCCCTCAGCTCTAGATACAGCAAGTTGTCCAGAATCATGAACAGGTGGGTTTTGAATATCTCACAGGCTGAAGACTCCACAACCTCTCCAGGCAATAAAGTTTCTCTTTATTCCAGTGTTCTGACTCTGTAGCAAAATGTTTTCCTTGTGTTGAGTCTTCTCTTCAAGGGTAAACCATCCCAGCTCTCAGCTTCTCTCTATATGTCCCTGTAGGTACTCCCTTAATCATCTTTGTGCCCTTTGCTTCAGTGTATCCATGTCTCCTCTTTTACTGGAGAGGAAAGATCTGGACACAGAGCTCTAGTTGTGGCAGGGATGACTAGAGCCTCTCTCGAACTGCTGGCAATGTTTCTCCTGATGCAGCCTTCTTTGCCACAAGGGTTTAATCATGCTCTTGTTTAATGGTTTTGGTCCACTTGACTTCCCAACATCTTTTCTGCAAAGCTGCTTCTCAGGCCCTGGTCTGCACTGCTGCTTGGCATTATTCTCCTCTGGATCCTGCACTTCATGAGCTTCTTCTTGATCCATTACTCCAGCCTCTTAAGATGTCTTCAAATGGCAGCACAGACATCTGGTGTATCAACCATGCCTTACACTTTCACACTTCTTCAGACTCTCTCAGGCTGCAGGCTGCCCTGTTGTCTAGGTTAGGAATAACTGCACTGGCCCCAGTGTTGACCCCCTACCAGTGTCACACCTCCAGCCACACTTCAAGCCATTGTCCTGAGGCCAGCAGTTCAGCTTCTTTCCAGTCCATCTCTCTGTCCACTTGTCTAACAAATTGTTTCACCAGTTTGTCTAATCTTGGCCACTTTTTAGACATCAGGATCTCCAGACAAATCAGGTCCTATTCAATTCTGTTTCTAGGAGGATGAAGCAACTCATCCTTACAGCCTGTAACATGAAAACTCATGAATTGGCTGTGCTGAAACAAGATGACATAGCAATCTTGTCAGTTTTGCTCCTCAGTTCTGTAGGAAGCAGCACATCACACTGAATAGCAATGAAGAGCAATCAGACCATTGAAGGAAGCCCACTGTGTTTCTGCCCTTAGAGGTTAATATCCCAATGTGACTAAAGGAGAAATACTGAAGACATTTTCTGAAAGACAACATGACCTTTAAGAGGTAAAGAAAAAACTCTTCTTTTTCTTCTGCTATACAAAACAGAGAGCTTCTGCTTGAAATTGTGAATTTGAGCCTTAAGCTCATCTGGAGTCTTGCACATCTGTAGTTTAACTAAGAATCAGGGCATTTTTGTTAAGTAACTTACAATCTGCATGTTCTTGTAACACTGAATAGAAAAATAAATTTTACAGGACTAGCAAAGATAGGATGGAGACAGCAAATAAAAATATGTCTAGTTTGAGTTCATCCATTTATTAATTCTCAAGGATAACCAAGTTCTTCTACTTTTATAAACACAGCACCTACTTAATGCTTAGAAATACCTTAACATCACTTGACAATTCCAATAAGAAAAAGCTTTTTAGAGCTCTCCTGCACCTACTGAAGAGCAGGAATAACAGATTTTCCATAAATAAAAAAGCATGGACACAAACTCACAGAACCCAAGTCTTTCTGATCATTTGTCTTAGAGAGGGAGAGATAACATGTTTGAAAACACCACCTGCTCACACTTGCGGAGGCATGGAGTTCTGCAGGAACATAGAAATTACTGTGTTCTTCTCTAATTCTGTATAGCTGCTCCAAGTGTCAGTGCTTTGCTCATCCAAGTCCCATTACACAGCTAAGGTTACCAGCAGAAAGTATCATTATCAAGTGAAGATAAAACTCTTCAAAAGTTTGTTTACAATGGATAAATGTGCCCTTTCTTTCCCTTGATGAGTGTTACCATTTCATCCATAGCCACTACCTGCAGGAGAAAACCAAACTTTTTGAATGCATCTCCCCTAAGTTCTTAAGTCCTTTATTCTCTCAACAAAGACTTGGTCATGCTGTTTTTGCTGTGACAATATGATGTGTGCTAATATCTTTCTGATTTGCTGCCACTGGTGTCTCAGCAATTGTTTTTTTTTCATGGAGTTCTCTTTGAAGATTATTAGTCTCTGTCAAGGGTGACCTGCTAGCTCTATTGTTAGTGGTTAATAAATGATTTTTCTTTACATAATTTATACCAAAAATTAAACTCTAAAGGTTATGCTAGATGTTACCATTCCTAAAGACCAAGTCTAAAAGTGCAGGTATTAAAAAGGTGAGATGCATGAAGCAGCACAGCTATTCTTGGGCAAGCATTAATAATTAGATATTACTTTAGAGAAAGGGCAATGCTTCATCTGAAGATGAAGTATTATCTTCAATATCTCTTTGTGCAGTTGGTGGAACATTCCCACTGATTGTGCTTCTAATCTCAAAATAAGTTGGCAGGTTTGCCCTTTTCTAGCTGAAATATAGCCCCTTCTGGGAAACCTTTACCAACACATCCTGACAATTGTTATGTCCTATTAAAGGTTGTTCATATTTGTGGTATCTTAAATACACACTGCATTATTACAGGTGAATTCTACATCTGCTTAGAGTAAAGATTTTGCTGAAAACAAAAGGCAAACATTTCCAGGGGCCATCTTATTTAGGAAGCAGACTCATTGCTGTGCTACACTATTGCTGTGTTTTATGGAGTTGCTTCAGGAACAGCAAAGTCAGCTGGGGATGAAAAATAGGCTGAAAAACAGGCAGGTGTCAGACTCCAGGAGAAATGAGGTCATTTATGAATTCCTGCTCTCCAAGAACAAGAGGGTTCCACAGACACCTCTGATAGAAAAGGCATAAAAACAGTATGACTGAGTCATCAGAGTGATATTAAAAATTAGTCTCAAATATTTCCCTTTCTCCAGATGTCTTTAGGAAATTCCTCTTCACATGGCAGAAGTGTGGTTTGTTTTCTTGTTTTGGTTTGGTTTTTTGTTTTGGTATAGTTTTGTTCAGTTTAAACAAAACCAACCAACCAGCCAAACTGTTGACCACATGAAAAAATACAAGATTTCATTGCTTTTATGAAGAATGAACATACACATTAATCTTATTTAATGGTTGGAAAGACTTACCTTGTCTTCAATCAAGCAATTAAAAAACAAAACAAACCTGCTCACTTGCATTATTGAAGAAAATATAACAGAAAGTAATGCACTCATTAAATTATCCCTTTAGGGGTCGCTAAACAGTCCACACTCCATTTTTGTAAAAAATCTACCCCAGAACATCTGATGTCCAGACAATTTAGCTTTTCTGTTTGTAGTAATTTAAGGTACCCATTTGTGCCTACCACTATAGAAAAAGATTGCAACAGTTAGTTTAAAAAAAAGAAACAAAACCCCAGAAGCTTTAAATTCTTTTGAGAACCAGAAGTTAGAGTTTAGTGAAATATTTCCACTAGATGAATTATTGCTGAGAATGTTACAATATTGGCTAACAGACAGCATAATGATAATATCCAACTGTCACAATTCAGAAAAATATATAAAATAAAAACACATCATCTTTCTTGTGCTTCTTTTAAACTTGTGCACAAGCACCAGGAATGTAACAAAATAATTTTTTCAAGTTATTAAAAATATCCATAAAAACAACTGTGCTGGCATCTGTCACACATTCCTGAGCCAAAAGGGAAAGGCCACTAGAAGGTAATTGCATATAAAGCACTATAGCATGTAATTATTTAATCCCTTTTATATTAATAGCCACACTTAGTCATTAAGGATGGTCAAAATGGTTTTGTAAGCATGTTTTGGCTAAGTACAATAGCAATAGATGTATTCTGAAAACAATGTTCACATGAAAGGAAAGTTACGTGCCTTGTATGCAATTGTATATATGGATTTAAAAACAGCACCAACCTTTCTCCAGTCAGTCTTACTCACAAAACCTCATCCCATTTATTTCTCTCTGAGCCAGCACATCCTGCTGAGGTGTGTATGCTGTATTCCTGTGGCTCTCCAGCAGAAAATAACCGTGTATCCTCAGGAATTCAGCAAGAAAATCAGAAGAGTGGGGCATATGCAGCTTGTGATTAAGTGCTACGCACTCAACTGAAAAATACATAATTCCATTAGTTTTTTTCACTTGTTTTGTGAAAAAAAACCCAAAAACCAACCTGACACAAGTTTTGCTTGTTTGCTTGCCCACCACAAAAAAGTATTTTTCAATATTTATTGCAAAAGACACAGCCTTTATTTATTGCCACTAGTGATACAGCCACAGCCTATGTAAATCAGCCAAAAGATTTATTCCTAAGGCTTTAGAATGAAACACATGCATAGACTATAGCCAGATTTTAAACAAGGATTGGAACTTGTGACCTTCAAGTATAAACTTATAATAGTGACATTTGTAAATTACTCTTTAAGACTAATTTAATGATGTGAGTTGAACACGTCGTTTCCAGCTTCAGCTGGAAAAGTATTCTCTTTATACTTTGCAAGCCCTTTTTTAACCTCCCCATTTCTTTTTATGTCCCTTGCATACAAAACCTCTACTTATTAAACGAAAAATCACAGGCAGAAAAATCGCAGACATACACTAATACAAGTGGTTTGTTTTCATGTGACACTTCAAGGAAATGGAGTTTACTGTGTGGGATCTGAGTCTGTGTGTCCTGAGAATTTCCTCAACAACAAAGACATGTAAGAAGTCACTTGTATCATGTCTCTGAGAATACAAACACTGTTTCACATCTAAAGATTATTCTACAAAATAAATTAAATTAGATGCTCCTACTTTATGAAGTAAATTGAACCAGCACACCCACACAAGTGACTTTGAGCTGACTAATTTAATAAATAAGAATGGCTTGGTTTTGAAGGGAATGTATTTCTGACAAAATGGAAAAATATTCAGCCTTTGGTCTTCTTTCATTTTGTTTACTGGGATGGCAAAAAAAAGGTGGTGAAGAAAATGTGAACAATGAGGTAATTTCACATTTGTGTTTCTTACAAGAAATAAAGAAAATAAATTTTGGAATTTAAAAATTCCAAAAAACTTTCTAAATGTAGATCTTCACTTTTACGTACATCAGACAGCTAAAACTGATGAAAAGTTGACTTGGGGCTACTTAAAGCCAAAAATCACATGCACAGTCCACACTGAGCTTTTGTTTGCAGGAGGAAGAAGAAACAGAAAGGGTTCCAGAACTGTAATTACAGAAGAAAATGTAGATGCTTGAATTGTAAAATGTGAGTCAGTTTACAATCCAATTAAATATGCCTCACTTAAAAAAAAAAAACCAAAACATTTTGCAGTAACAATATGTACAAGATAATTGAGCCTATGAGAGACAGGCCTACAGCATGACTATGCATCTCTAAGTGCTTATGAATTGAAAAGATATTTCAAAGGATTTTCTAAGCAGCTGGAAATCAGGAATCTGGTTTTGACAGCTTAATGGGGAAGTGGAGAGAGAGCATGTAAAAGGTGATGTGCAAGAGGGTGTGAGAGAGAGTGAGGGTGAGTGAGACAGGATGAGAGGGGGAGAGAGCAAGAAGATGAAGCAAGAGCAAGTGGGAAAGAGCATAAGGGAGAGCAAGGAAGTACATGAGAGCAGGCAACAGTGACTGCAAGAGCAACAGTGAGGGCAAGTGCAAGCAAGAAAGCAAGAACATGAGGCCATGTAGAAGGAGCCCTTGTCTAAAACGTTCAGTAATGTCAGCTATTAATAACAGATGTAAGAAACTCTCTTGTCTGCAGTGAACTGTGTTTTTGACCCACTTACTACAGAAGTCAATCATGACCTAACACAGTGGGGCTGGAGCACTGAAGTTCAGCTACTAACACTGTGTTTAAAAGCAATATCAATTAGTTGGATGAAAATCAATTTTAAAAAATCAGCAGAACACAGGAGGGGCAAATAAAATCTGATACAGGCTAATAGTTTCTGCTGCTGGTGATTCACATGGGCACAGTTTGTGTTGCTTCTCTGCCTCCTTTGCAATGCACAGTGTGCAAGCTCTTGATTAAATGACACCATGGACTTATATAGAGACTAAACTGTTGCTCTAAAGCATTCCCATTAATCATTCCTTTTGTATTTGAGGCCAAATTCACAGTGGAGGAATATATATATGAGCTCTGGACCATTACGTGGATCAAGTTATTCAAAAGGGTGCAGTTTCTCTAGTCTGTTTCCCACTGTCACCCCCCAGACTCAGGGGGAAATGGGCTTCTGGGACAGCTTCTGACAGCAAACATCTAGCTCAGATCAGTATTTCCCACACAGGAAGGAAATTTCTCATATTACATCCAAAAAGAAAAAAAAAAATAAAGTGGGAAAGGAGTAGGAGTGGCTCTAGAAACTCAGCTGGAAATTAGCTAGCTCCAGTACTTGCAAGAAGCAGTTTGGGGTTTGGTTTCACTATGGAGGATTTCCTGCACCCTGTTACATACTTTCCTGTCTACGATGTGAAGGTTTGCAAGTTTGATGTCTTTTGGAGAATATTTTTGACCTAAAAGTACATCCTCTCTCTGTCTGTCCCACATGAGGCCAGGAGTCTCACTACTCATTGCCAGAAGGCTTTTTTACATTTTACTTAAGAAACATTTTAGCTTCCCTTCTAAAGAACTGAAAATATAAATAATTACTAATCCAAGCACTAAAAAATTTTAATGTTTCCTCACTTGTGACTGTGTTGCACAGTATAATATTAAAAAGCCAACCTGAACTGAATAGAAATCTGCTTGCCTAGCATCCTTCCAGGAGTCTGCTTCCCAAACTTCCTTCAGCCTTCTGGAAGCATGGGATAATTCTGAGAGAGCCAAAAAAGACTTCTCATAGCTCCAGGATTAATGAGGTAGGTATAGCTTGACACTATTTGCTCATTATAAAGAAAGCTCAGAACAGTAATGGCTAAAAGTCATTAAATTCTGGCAGCAGCTCAGTGACATATGGGAAGAACCGGTGGCCTCAGCTCACTTCCCAGAGCATGTAACACTTTTTATTTGTCAGTCCCAGCAGAAAGACCACAGTTTGAATGCAGACTGGAGAGCTGATTTCTACATCCCAACTATTACATCTGACAGACTTTGGAAACTACCAGAGAAGCTGCTGTGACTGCTAGGATCTGTCTTCCCTGAGTTGTGCACATCAGTTTCAAATTAGGTAATTTGGCATCTGGATACTGTCTTCAAGGCTAAGGGATTCTTCAAATAAAGCAACTCTCAAATCACTATATTTCTTAAACAGCCACAGGAACATAGTCAAATGCACTTACAGCTCAATCACACTCATTATCTTAAATCATGGCTCTTCAGTTCTCTCTCTTCTATTTTGAAGAGCTGAATAAAACCCCACAGCATTATTTTTAATCATAACTGTACCTGAAAAAAGCTGGAATTTACAGCACTTGGGATTTACTGAGAAGTGCTAACACACAACAGCCTTGAACTACTTCTCAAAAAAAAAAAAAAAAAAAAAAAGCCATGCAGGCAACTGGACAAGTTTATATAAAGTTTAGTTTGGGAGTTTTTTTTCAGTCATAGGAATATGCATTAAAAGCCACAGTAGTTTGAAAAGAAAACTTGTAGCCTGATCAATCGTTCGATTCACCCAGTGCTGAAGTACATTTGTCCCTTCAGTGTGAGCAAGGGCATTGTCAGACTCATGGCAGTCTGTGAGTGCAAAGGTATGAAATATATAGAGCAAGAGAGGAAAATCCACACCAGAAATGCTGACAAGCTTTCGAGGATGGAAATTTTTCTTCCAGTAAGTAGTGAGACAAGCAAGGCCTTGAGGATCTTTGCAAAAGCCGCTACCTTGTTTTATCCTGTTTAGGTAGCAGTGGTTGACTTCAGAATCCAAGTTGCAAAACAGTCCTTGTGCAATTCCCATTTACACACAAAATGTGTCATCTTTCTTTTAGGAACAGACAAATCAAAAGTTTCACGATAACATAAGAAAGTAGCCTGGCCACGAGCTGCAGCCAGTTTTTAACTGTGTTTAAAATAGCATTAAGTTGTCCTGCCCTATACTATAACCTGATGTTGTTTACATGTCTGTGTTTATCCCAAGTAGGAATAAAATCTAAACCCCTAAACCCAAGCAACTTAACCCAGCCACTTTGCCTTAGGGTGTACAGTTGCTTTTCCTTAACACTTCTTCTCTAAATAGCTATGCCACTTTGAGAATCAAAGCAGCCAGTGACAGAAATTGCCACAACATTTTGGTCATGTTGTTTCTGTTGAACTCAAGTCAAGAGCTTATGAACAAAACTACATAGTTTCCTTGCTTTTTTTTTTTTTTTTTTGCACTGGAATACTTAGTATGAAAAGCATATTTTACTTCCATTGCTGTTCATTAACACCACATCTTTTAGCCACCTACTAATTCACTGCTCCCTACACTGACAGATAGCAGGCCTGACATACACAGCTTTGTTTCTGTGTGGTTTAATACATGGCAACTGAAAATCCTGTACTCAGTACAAGTAGGTTAGCATTTTTCTACAGATTCAGAATCCATTGCTGAAACTTTTGGGCAGTATTATTGCTCAGATATCAGAGAAGATATTTAGGCATACCACACTTTTACCAGCAAAACCACTTGTTCCTATGACTTTTTGATATAAGAAAATGTCGGCTGTATTTTAAAAGTAGAAATGCAAAAAAATTAGAAAATGAAGAAGTGGACAAACTTTAAGCCAAGGACTTAAAGCTGAAGTTTCTATTTCATTCTGTTAACTGTAGCAAATACTGAGCAAAGGAAGTCAGTAGATCCAGAACATCTAGACAAGGCAAAGTGGTAGCTTAAATGTCATGCTGAAAATATGAGAGGAGTCTGAGATAAGATGAACAGCCTCAAAGGACAAGAGCTGGATTTTCAACGATAGAAACAGACCTCAGTGCTGCCTCAGAAACCAGAAAGGCAAGAGCAATACCATGTTTAATTAAAAGCTAATTGTAAAATCATAATGATAACCACAAATATTTTGTTGATTTGATAGGACAGGTCACAGTCCTTTCAGCTTAAGGCCATGACATGAGCTGCAATTGCTCACAGAAATAATTACAGAAATACGAGTTTGCTGTCAAAAAACAAAATGAAACCCACACTTGAAGATGCTCAATAAAGTAGTTACGCTTAAAAGAGGCAAGCATAACAGCTCACTTAAATCAGCACGTACTCATAAATGCCTTCCCTGAACAATGATGAGAATATAATTATACCCTTTGCTATATTTTGTAGAGAGCTAATTTGTCTTTTTAAGTTATGACAAAGATTTTCTCAATTACAGGTAAACTACAAGGCATAAAAATAAAAATCTAAAAATTCCACATACCTCTAAGGAGGAAATGAGGAGTAATTTCTCACTAGTAGATCATGCTCAGTGTCCTCATAGGCTTCTTGGGAAGTATTTTTAAAATATGAGTTTCATTACCAAACTACGAGGAGAAGATAATCCTAGCAAAGGTTTTACTTATGCAAGAGTTTTGAAATGTCTGTGTATATGCGTATATATAAATGTAAACTTGATATTTTAGAGGAGTGCCTCTCCATCCCTTCTCGAAAATGTCAAGAACTTCCACTGTATTTTGAAAATCTCTTTCTGGTGGAGAAAGACCAAAATACCTGCAGGACCTGTTAGACTATCACATGATATCACACTGTCCCCACCAACTGCTACAGCAGATGACTGAATCAGACAGAGGAGGGGCAGCTACTCCTGAGGACAGGAGAGTAATGAAAAAGTTAATTTCTACATTGGCAAAATGCAACAAAAAACAACCATTGTGCCAAATTATTTGGAATTGTGGAAACACAATTGTTCCAGCAACTGTCATTTAATCTCATACAGTTCCAGCTGAGGCTTTATTCTAACATTTTTTGAAGAGGGTTGCCAACAGTGAGGTATACAAAACCTCAAAGTTCTCCAATTCACCAAAAGTTGATTGCAATCTGTAATCAGAAATAAATGAGCAGTTAAAACTGAGAACTACTTTGAAGATAATAAAGGCCTTAATATTAGCAGTAAGATATGTCCAAAAATTCTGTCAAGAATAATGAAAGAGAAAAATAAATTATTTCCTATTGCTTGATTTTGTTTACTCATAGCTTTAGGCTTGGTGTCCCTAAGTTGTGTCTGGACACATCAGATCTAGAACCTTGGTTTTGAACGAGACCTGAGACCCCTGATATACTAAACCAAGACTGAAAGCAAATATACTCAACACTTAAATTCATGACAAAAATGGTCAGTGAGTCACTGACAGTGCTCATGTCAAAAGTCAGCCAGGCAACATTTAAAACCCCACAGGATTTCATAAAATCCAACAGGACCCAACTTTGAATCACAGTTACTGATCTAATCAGAGGACTGATTAGCCCATTATTCTGTGCTTCACATTTCATGCTCAAAAAATAGTAAAATGTACCTTTGCCCTCAATGTACTGCTGTATGCAAGGACTGTAACTGTTTCCTTTAGACTGCAATACTAAAATACATTATAATACCTCTGGGGCATAAATCTCTAATGGAGAAACCTATTAAGATTAAACAAAAGCCTGTAAGGGCAGCACGAAGTAGACGTCATTTTAGACAAATCAAGGAGTTAGTGTTAAGACAGTAAACCTGTTCTTCCCAGTCCAGTGTGGAGAACATTATTAGCTCATACTGTCAGTTTTAAAGTATCCTGTGAGACATTCTACCCCTAAAGTTGAACAATTACCAAAAGCAATTCATTTGCAACTCAAAATAGTCTCATTCTCTTCCTCATCTCATTGCTCAGAATGCTTTATAAAACACTATTAAATGAAATAAGTCTATTTTAGTGATTAAGATTAGTAGCCTACATTAAAATAACATACATTTCGTTATGGAAAAAAAAAAGTCCTAGAATAACAGAAATTGTTCAAACTCTTTGGGAAATACTCCCTTTCTACAGTGAATCTTGAAAAAATTAAGCCAATTTTATTACACTATCTTTCTGCAGATGTTTATTTTTATCAATGAATCAATGCATTACAGGGCTTAATTATGACCCTCCACTAAAGGATGTGGCAGGATTGATTTGCAGTCCATCAAGGGACAACATCTTTCTTTTTCACCTGCCCTCAGATTTTCTATGGGTAAAGTTCTGGCTATAACTGTATAGGAGAATTTGATATGCAGCCAAATTATATTTCAGTCAATACATAGCCTGTGAGCTTCCAATATGCATCACACACAGGACAGGAAAACATTTGTTATTGAGTAGTTTAGCTAAAACACAATTTTATTTTAGTCAGGACACATTTCGTCACAAGACCAAAAAGTGTTTTTCATTTTATTAAAAAAAAAAGCTCAGTACTTAAACAAAATTCACAAAACAGGGATGCTATTCATCATAATGTTCTCTATAGCCAAAATTTAATTGCCAACAGAAAGTCTGTCAGCCAAAAATTCCCATTTTCTCAAGTTGCTGATAATGCATTCAAAAACACACACCCAGTTAGACCCCTCATCCTGGGAGCAGTCAGATACTTTTTCCTGTAATGTGGCATCTACTTCTAAATAAATGAAGTTTCAAGAGATTCACCAACCATATTTTAAAAGGGAAGGGATGTAGAAAAAAAGTCAGTCTCTCTAATTCTCTTGGGTCCTGTATTTCCTTTGACAATGACACCTAATCACTGAGAAAACTAAAGCCCATGCTCAAGCATCCCAGATTTGTTCCCACAGCTCCAGATGGAAGTCCACAGTAAAAACTTCAGCTGGAAGGCCCTGTCCACTTCTCATCAGACCTGAAAATTTTTGTCAGATAGGTATGGGATGTTATTGGTGATCCCACAGAAACCTAAAAGAGTTGTGAATGCCTTGATAGAGGCACTTCATATTTTGGGTTTGTTCTATCATTCAAGATAGAGAGGAGCACCCAGAAAATGACATGAGTTAATCAAAGCCAGTATACTTTTTTTTCACTCCTGACTTTAAATTTGTAACCCTGCAGAAAAATGTATTACGAAGATGAAACCTAAATCAATATTTCCTGCCAAACACATAAAAACCAGCCCAGTGGCAAGTATTTCCAGCTGCACTACAGTTTTGCTGGAATGTAACCATCCTGAGAGCTTGCCACATTACAAACAACTTAAGTTGAAGAACTTCATTCACAGAAAGTCTTTAAAACATGTTGCCTTGATGCTTTTTGATTCCTCTTTCCTTCCACTATTTCTCCTGTTCACCAAGACCCAGAGTCATCCCTGCCCTTGGGCATGTCACTGGTTTGGCAGTCAGTGAGCCACTCTTGTCACATTACTACCTTGGCTTTCAAACACAGCAAACTTACAAGTGGCTGCACATTAGAACTGAAAATTTATAGGTCTAAGATATTGTGGTTTAAGTTGCTGTTCATCAGCATAATTGGATGTTAATAATAGGATGTACGGTGTTGGCATGCGAATCAGGTACACATACTATACATTTATTAAGTATAATTCATTCCACTGAAGTTCTAATAAGGGTTGCTTAATTCCAGCTTAAATCAAATCTCAGAGGAGACAGAAACCCAAGCAAAGACTGTTTTTCATGGGTGGAATTTTGTGAATAAGTCAGACAGAGATTTTTTAGTGCTAGATGTGATTATACTTGGCTTTATCTCTGCCAAGATACCTTCTCTTCCCTGTTTGCATTTATTTTTCTTGCAACTCACAACTGAAAATAAATGGAACTCAATGTTATGTTCTGACTGCTTGTTTCTGTGATGGCTTTTTATTGTATGATTAACTTTAATGGATACATACATATATATATATATATATATATATATATATAAAATAAGGCAGGTGGGGGAAGAGATAATCTTGAGATTTTCAAGCGCACTTTTGAGATATTTTTGAGCTACATATTTGAGCTTTTTGGCTGCCTATGAGCAAGCTGATACACAATTTTGAGCCATTATGCTAAATGCCATGATCATGCTAAGCAGTTACTCCTTTGACAAAAAGTTCTGCCATTGGCTCAAGAATAAAAAAGTAAGGGAAACTAATAACAGCTCATAATATTTGCTGATCTCTAACTGTCATCCGCCATCACTGGCAGTCACAATCTCAATGCAAACTGGTTCAAAGTCATACTCTTTAAAAGGAATTAAATTAGTTTATCACAGAATTACTGCATCCTATCTCTTGAGACAATCATTCCAGCCCTTTTCTTTGGCACATCCTACACAGGGAATAGAACTGGATATTGTAAGACACAGAAGTACCAAGAAAGACCCAAAATATAGCAACATTTACATCACCTGCTTTGAAGGACAAGTTTTGCATCTTCAGTGGTAAAGTTTGCACATTCAGATAACATTCTGATTATCTTCACAAAAAGCCTGGCTTCTAACAGTAATTTATTTCATAAATTTGGAAACTCATCTTCTTGAATGAGCAAATTTAGTATACTCTCTTATCGCCATCAATTTCTCATGTAGCATGACCAGCCACCAAAATGGTTGCTTAGAAGTAGCAATATATGCTAAAATAATCAAAACCTCCAAAGGTAAGCATATCTCTTCCTTTTAAAAACCCAGTAAATATTCGATGCCTCCCCAAAGAAAATCCCTTTTATATAACTACACCCTCAGACTTCATTTTGCTCTGAGCGGAATATACCCCTTGTACAACCAGGAGGATGATTACACAGCAGAGCATCCATTTGAGGAATTAAGTCAGATTTTGAAAGAAACACCAGAACACTGTTTAAGAACTTTGGTAAAAGCCTCTGGTCCCACCCTGAATTTTCTGTATCTTAATCTGAACAATCATTCCAAACCAGAGTAAAGTCATACAGACAAAAATATACTTACCAATGATGGAACAAAAACAATCCCTCCATTTCCTGGTCTTTCATTCCTGAGTGATAAATCACAGCTCTACTGGCCATTTCAAATCCTAACTTTATCCTTCCCATACAGACAACCACTTCATCTCCTTTCCCAACAACTCTGTGCTATACAGGTATAAAACACTACACTGCTTCAATCAATCTTACTGCCTTCCAAGTGGAAGTCATAAAGATTGTTCCTAACATGTATTGGGTTTTGGAGCTTGCTACTACCTTTTCCAACCTGACGAGCAGCTTGTGCACCTGATAGCTTGTGTATTGTTTCCAAAGTAGGTTCAGTTTGTCATATTTAAAAGTGATCAGCTCTAACTTCGTAGCTTTTCTGTGTCATTGTCCTTAAATCACCACAAGTTCAACAAAGCTTCCAGTAGAAACCTGACACAGGACATCCAGCATGGAAGATCAGCTTTTTGCTGTGGTTAAAAATATGTAGACAGGACAAATTCTCTAACTGAAGTTGCAGAAAACATTGACATTTAATATAACAGTTTTTATAATAAGCAGAAGATGGATTTAGTGAAACCTTTCTTCATTGATAAGCAAATAATAGTCACATACAGTATCCCTAATGTTTTGTGGTAGTTTTTGCTCATTTATTTTTAAAAAGTTAGATTTCTATCCTACTTTATTAAAATGAGACCATTATATAAATACACACTGTTACATAAGTAATTCCTTCATGTTAGCATTTCCAAGTCATGTCATTGTGTTCATAGGATGCAAGACTACAAGATCTGCATTTTGGCATATAATTTGTCTTGGAGAGAACTGATACAAAAGCTGATGAAAAATTATGCCCATTTTGCAATCATAGTAGTTGTAAATACACACTGAGCAATCCTATCAGGAGTTTAACAGAGCCAATGAATAAGCCAAGGAACATAAAAAATGGCATCTTTGTAACTCTATGTGGCATCTTCATAATTAAGTGCCACACTGATTAGAAGTCTAAACCATCAATTAAAAATTAATGAACTCCCTCTAAAAAAGCAAGAGGGGATCTGACAATCTTGGGGAATGTGTCCTTTTTCATCAATATGCATTTTGACAGCTGTTGCACAGTAGTTAACTATCATGACATTCACAGAGGAAAGTGATTCTTCAAATGGCCATGACACAACTGATAGCAATGTGGCACCAATAATCTGATACACAACTTTTCCTTGAAGGCTCTACCCATTTTATGTACTTCAGATTCTTTTAAAGTAACCCTGAAAAACTGTTTCTACAGCCTGCAACATCTTTACAATTGCTTTCATGCAGACAATTAGATTTTTTTTTTTTTTCCCCTTCTGGTAACCCTACAGTTTGCAAATCTGGAAAATCCTGCTGACTCTCAGAATTACACGAGGTTTTAGATTTGGCACCAAAAACAGCAACTAAACTTTTTCCAGCTACTTCTGTGTGTTAGAGTCTTCTGTAATCAATCATATGTTTTATGAAGTAGAGAAAAAAAAAATCAGAAAGTGTTTAAGGCTCTAATCAACACAGAGTGTTAGTTCCAGGACCTGAGTCTGATACAGAAACAAAACATCAGTGTAGCAGGTGCCAGGAAAACTTGGGGTTTTTTCGTTTAGGTTAGTTGTTGGGTTTGGGTTTTTTTTTTTTTTTCTGTTTTGCTTTTTCTTTCTTTTATAAATAAATAAGTTGCTAAAGAACTTTAAACCAACAAACAAAATATGCATAATACATGAGAGGTCTTCCAAATAGCAGTAAGAAACAGGCTGTATGAGAGGCAATCCGATGGCACCGTGGCACTGCACCTTCAGTAGAAGAGAATTTAATGTGGAGAACACAACTAGAATCCAGAATATGCTGTTGGGAAGAAATAAACCGGGCTGTAATCATGCCAGGCCTGTTGTCTCATGATTACTCTTCCTTTATCCAGGAAAGCAAAAAATACCAGAACCAACCAAACAAGCAGACCTGTTAACTTATTTCCAAGTGTCCTTCTAGAAACAGTGCAGACAATGATATCAAGGAGTATCAAATAGATACTCCTTGAGTGCAAACACGATGCTCAATTGAGTTGCAGGATGCTCCTGGTCTCTTGGTGTCACAGCAGGGTCGGGAAAACGGAGTCCTGCCCTGCTGCACAGCCTGGGAGAGTGAGGGCAGAGCCGCTGCAAAGCCATAAAGCCAAGCCAAGGGAATTGCCTGCCTATTTATATCAAATGTATCAAATGCCAAATTCAGCAATCTACCTTTAAGCAAAAATCCTAAGGATTGAAAACCCATCTATTACAAGTGTCAAAGAGAAGCTTGTTATCAGCCAAGGAGAGACACAGAAGTAGGTAAACACAAACATGACAACTCCAGTTCCCTATGGCCAGATGAAAAGAAAATTTTACAATTGCTTCCAGTAGTATTTTGTTTTGTTGTGCTTAGCAAATCAAATGGGAAGTACTGATACCTTTTAATATTTTAGTGCCTGAACAGAATTAACTGCTTTAAGTTTTCATAAACACCTGATGAGAAGACAGAGAAAACTATCACAGAAAACAACTGTAGCTCAATAAAATTACATTAAACTCAATAAACCTGTTAAGGTTCAACCAGACCAGAGTTGAACCTAGTTGAACCAGACCTATGAGGAAAACAAATACGGTTCTATTTCTCTATTAGGTCAGTTTAGCACTTTATCAGACCCATTTTTTTGAAATAATGCTTTGGTCCAGAGCAGAGTGATTCTGAATCTGGCTCACATGCTTCACAGAAACCACTGAAATTTTGGAAAAATTTGGAAGTCTAAGAGCTTTTTCACATGCCTAAATATTACCCATAGTTACCTCTGTAAGACTTCCCATGCAGCTAATTCACAATTGCAGTTCTCCCTTGTCATATTTCCATTGTGTGCCAGCAAAAACCTCAGAGTTATATTCCCTGACAGAAACCATTTCCCCAGTGAACAACAGACCTATCTAGCACAGAAAAGCACCTCTGCTCTCTGACCTGTAGGTCAGATGAAGTGGAAAAACTGTTCGTACTCTGGTAGAGACAAACCCGGTGCAGTGTTTTAAACTTCATGTTTTAGAGGTGCACCTATGACAGCTGTCCCACAAATAATCCTATGAGAAGAGTTTTACATTCTGAGTTGCTATCAAGAGGGAGCTTAAACTGCCAGTGACACACAGTGTGTTTTATTTGAAGAATTTTATATTTCATTGTTTTGGGAAACTTACAGCCCAGAGGGCATTAGCTGCAGCCAACTAAAGTGTGTTAGATGCTATTAAACATCCATTCCTTCCAGGCTTAATTGCAAAATGCCATCAACCCTTTTCTGCGGGGGGTTCCTCTTCTGTGGAGAGAGTGGCATTTCTATTTTGGATCCCTTGTCTACTTTAAAAGTTCCCTCCCTCCTTCCCTCCCTTACTCCTTCCCCCTTATTTTTTTCCCTTCCTGATCCTTAGGACTTGGTTTGATAAAAAAGTTTTTCAGTTCATAGTACCCTCTCTGTTATAGTTTTTTTGAAATCATTGGCAAAAAAATAATCAAATTATGTCTTCATTCTACATTGCTTCCTTTAACAGTTGTCTTCTCAGAAGCTGGAACTTTGGGTCACAATAGGCCACAAGCCCAGAAAACAATTAAGTTTTCTAAATTATTCAGCAGTGCGCTCATTTGATTAAACCAGTATTCTCTGGATCCCTTAGCATCTGGGTTACTGATAAAACTTTGATTACTATCCAAGGACACTTTTTAAACAAAAAAATTACATTGGGAGTCAAGTGGGTAAGTTTGCTTTCCTGTTATAATGATATTTCACATAGAACTGAGCCATACTGTATATTTTATCTTTCTAAGAAATACAAAGATAAATTGAAATGAGAGTGGAACTGTACAGAAAAGGACTGTTTAACAACAGATATTTTCTACCAAAAAAATAAGTGGATCTCTGGAAAAACTTTGATTTCAATAGTCAGCAGGCAAGTTAGCAAAATAGGACAGGGGAAGCAGATCACAGAATGGCTGGTTCACTTCTCCATCCCAGTGCTCAGCCCTGTTGTTGTGGTTCTGGAAATACAACAGCTCGAGGCACTCATATGACACTTTGGGTACCTTATTCTATGGTTGGAAATCGTACACAATATATACAACTACAAAATCTTTTGAGGGATTTTAGATGACCCAAGTGTATCTATGTGTCAACATGGTTGATGCTCTTTGTTCTGCAACAGCCAAGAGTAATATATGCAGCAGGCTGTCACACAAATACAACTTAAAATAAGTGAACAAAATACTTAGCTCAGTGTTAAAATAATCACAGTTCGGAAGAGTCTTAGTTCGAACAGAATTACTTGGAGTCTTCTCAATTTACCATGCAATTACTCGCATTTCAAGATTACATCATCTCATTTAGACACATTCTCCCCTCTAATACCTTGGTTTCAAACTCTTGACATCAAGTCTGTCAATGCCCATGATAATTCACAATAAAAATACAGTGACATTTCTAAAATCTGAAAGCACTACTGCATGTACACTATCTTTTATGCTGATAAAATAGACACTTTCATTCTGAAGTGCAGACATTTTGACATCTTTTAGTAGAACTAAGGAATGATGCTAAGAAAAATTAATCTCACTTATGATGTTGAAGGTAGAAATTTATCCTTCACTGAAAAATTTCTTGTCAAGTTCTTAAGAGATCAGATGTTACTGTGGATTAAGGATCTTGACTGAGAAAAAAAAAGCAATAAAGTAAACATGGAATCTAAACTTCTGGGATTTTTTAAATCAAAACAAAATCTTACCAGCAGTTACAGAATTTATCCAGCTACAATATGTTTACATCAGATCAAATAAAAGTTATTAAGAGAAATATCACTATTTAATCAAATTGACTTCCAAGCAAAGTCTGGAATGTGTTTAAGACCAATACAAAATAATCCTAGCTCTTTAAGTAGAATCTCTTTTGATTCAGTGTTTCAGTTTCCTTTTAAAACATATCAACGCCCCAAATGAAACACAGCAGAAAGTTTACTCATCCTCTGTGGAATACAGACGGTCCATCACACACAGTATTTTTACCCTTGTGGCAAGTCTTAGCAGAAAAGAGACTGAAACAACATCCTTATTCTCATAGGCAGTCTCTCTAGAATAAAAAAAAAAAAAAAGAAAAATGTGGATGAAACACAGTAGAAGTTTAGACTTACTGTGTGCACAATAACCCCATCACACTGGAAAACATTGTGTTCTGTAGCAATTGGCCAGGGATGCATCACTGCTGCTTTGTCAGAAACACACCCATACTGTGGAAGAATTTGGGGTAGATGCAAGCTGTGCAGCAGATTTATTTTAACCCTATCTTTATCAGACTTAAAACGTGGAGATGTGCTCCAAAATACTGCAGCTCCTAGGATGAAGTGTCTGATTAATCTATGTTAATGAAAGCTCAGTGATTCAGAGCTGCATAAAACACCCACTAAGGATCGGGGCTCACCAACTCCAGCAAAACGAGAAGTGTGAGGTATCACAAGAGGCACTCCCACAAAAAGATGAGAGAAGTGGCACAGGTGCCTGGATTGGCGTGGCTTTAAGAAGCATCTTCTCAGAAGCAGGTATTTTAGGCTTGTTATACAGCTAAAAGAAACATTTCCAGGAGATTGTTCAAAATTTCAGAAATATTGATTTACCCACCCAAGATGCTTCATTCTCTGTATTACCAGAGGACAAAGACTAAGGAGTATATGATTCTAAAATTTCTGCAGTAGGAAGTAAGGTTAGCATGATCAACAGCCACCTAAGAACATAGTACTGATATAATTCTAATCTGTAAGAAAATATGAGTTACAGTGGCAGCTATTGATTTTTTTTAAAACTAGAATGATCCACACAGTCATGTAAAAATATCAATGAAAGAAGCAATTCACGTTATCACTGACTACAGCGTACAACAATAAAGAGCAATGAAAATGTATTTGTGGCCAAAAGCAGCAGAGACAGGTAAAATTAAAAGTGAAAATTAAAACATGCATTCTTTCCCCATTAGGGAAAGAAACAATTCCATGTTTTCCCAGTTCTCAAAGACCAATTAAATGCTTGTAGTGCACCAGAAGAATTAGGCAATAAAGATAATAAGAGGAAAACAGAGAAAGAATAGAATGGGCACTTCAAAGAAATATGCTTAAATCTGTTCATTTTTGATTTTAAAAGCTGTTGGTCATAGGTCTTTTCCCATATTAATTTATGAATGTTAGAAACCACAGAATGAAATATTTACTGAAGAAGTAAGGGAAGCTAAGGTGTTAAATGAGAAGTCTTGGATTTACTTTAATTCATTAAAATATTATCACAGGGGTAATACTGCACTATGGAATCTGGCTGACATAGTGTTTAAGTGCTTTCCATATCCAGGAACTTAAAAACTCATTCATAAAAATTAAAACTACAATTTGGCTAAAATTATACATTTCAGTCATCAATTAATGAAATAGTAGTATATGATATTTACATTCCAATTGAAAGGTTTAAACTTTGAAAGGTCTGCACAAAGGGTATTTGTATATTTCATCTCTGAGGGAATTTATTACTCCAGCATAATGGAGAAAAAAAGACAGAAACAGACGAAAATAAACCATAATGCAGTATTTCTCACTCCTGAGCTCTCTCCAGCCTAGAACCTCATGCTGCTTCATAAAAATTTGTGATGAGAGGTACCATACTCTGAACATTTTTATGTTCAGGTCAAAGGATTCACAGATCAGAAGCACAGTGTGTTGGCTCATGATGTTTGACAGCTTGTCAGTGACGGCATCAGAAGGGGCAGTATCCAGCTGCTTCCCCCACCCCACCGCAGCGTAGCATGCCTGGGTAATGCAGCAGTGCCTGTAGTGCAGCCGCTGCTGTGCCAACACATTTCATAGCTGGGTGCTGCTACCCTCAAATACCATCTATTTCAACCAAGATGCAGGCCTAACAGACGAGGGGATGCTGACAATCTGTTCTGCTACTAGCCAGTAAAACACCAAGGACAGGCAGATGGCACTCACAAGAGCCTCAGCTCCTCCTTGGGACTGCATCACTCATCAGACACATTTTAGACCACAGTGAAACCTTGCAGACTAGAAACAGTAGGCACCTGGGTTGCAGGGGGAGAAATTTAAAAAGCCAAAAACATTGCTCTATTTGTGGATTAGTTTTCACTTACCTTCAAAATCTTAAAAATATCGAGTGGTATGATGAAGAAAAAGCAATAATGAATGTGTTTAAGTCCTATAGATGCACAGAAATGTGCAGTGTTTGACAATATTCAGCCTGTAATGTACCTGTGAAATAAATATTTCTTCCAATATTCCAAGCATATTAGTAGGTTCAACTCATTCCCTTAACTTCTGCAGCTCACTGTACAAGACGCATTTCCAAAGGAATCCTGAAAGCAAGGGCTGAATTGAACAACAGAAGAAACATTTTCTCCCTACTCAGTCGTGCTTGGCTTTAGCTGGAGGTTCACAACACTTGCCCAACACGGTGTGGGAAAAGGTCACACCAGGTACAGCTTCCAGAGCTCCTATGTGACAGGACTACTTAGCTTTTATGGATGAAGGATACATATTGGCCTACCAGGATCACCTTAGGATTTATTCAATGAGTTATATACTTGAGGTAAAGAAGAAAGCTGATTTTGAGGGGCAAGTCAGTGGCTGCAAATCCTTTTCCTACACAAACCCAAGATGATTTAATTGAACTCTGCCTCCTGCTACACGATTTCCAGACCTACTGAACAGCAGTCTGGGTTTTCCAGACCATTATCTGCCCTTTATTCCACTATGTACATCTCTCTGCGGCTCCTTGCAGCCATATGGGCTCACGTAAAAATACCAAAGTCACCAACAACAGCTTCAGTTATAAATAGTCCTAGGACCAGTTATCTAAGTTTCAGGATGAGCAGGTGTTAAAATTACATGCATCTGGGAGAAATCAGATTCTCTAAAACCCTCTGATAATGCTTGCATACACATTAGCAAAAACTCACCACAGCTCCTTTGGCACATTTAATTTAATTTAGCATTAATATGGAAGCTGAAAAAAGGACAAAAACCTCCATAAGCCTAAGAACAGCTTCCCCATGTCTCTTGAGATGCATATACTACCATTTCTCCCTAAAATGGTGATCTTGATAAAGATATCCTTTTATGCTAATATAAAAAGTTATTAGTATTCAGCAGTGGAAGCTCTGGAGAGCTATTTCTAACAGTTTAAAAATAGAATTTAAAAATGTTCCTTTAAACATCACCAAGGGAAATTGCACAGTCAGGAGAGAAATTGCTTACAGTTATGCACAAGCCCATGGTACTTAAGAGGAAATAAAAGCCTTCAGTCACTGAGCATCCATTTATGTCCTTGGGAACAGAGGGAAAGGAGAAAAAGAACTTGAAGCTAAGCGTCTGCAATGTCTTTTTGAGAGTGGGTTTGAAGGACTTGATGCAAAACAATTATTCAGATACAGTAAAAAGAGTATAGACCTGTGGGCAAGGAATGAACAACTGACAATCAAAGTACACATTCCTTGGATGCACAGGCAGGTCAGGAATCTCATTATCTGTAGTCATTCAAAGAAAAAATGATTTCCTGAAAGCATCTCTATCTTCTAGACAGCTTCCAGGTAACCGTAGTGACCATAGGCCTCTCCTGAGAAACCTTCTCTTCTCTGGGCACTCTTCATGCATCAAGAAGCAGTATAGCATAAAGGTATAGGGACTCATGGCTCAGAGCTCATATCCAGTTATGAACATTATCTTATAGATCACTTTTATACCACCCTGAAAAGTTTTAAAAAGCTCCTTAAGATCCTATGAATGTGACAAGCAAAACATATAGATCAAATTCTGATGTGGTGGGTACTGATATGTGTGTGAACCCTCCTCCTAAATCCCCATCATAAAATCAGGAGTATTTACAGACTGCAATGAGCTATGTATGGTAGCATTGTAAGAAAGAGGAGGATAATTCTTTATAAAATAACATTTTGCCTGTATTTCCTAAGAGTGTAGGATAACTGACATTTTCTATGTCCAAACACAAGAGAGATGAAAAATACTGCTTACATTCCAAAAACAGGACTCAGTGGAAGCCAGCTCTGAATATCATGGGATTTCCTTCCTCCCCAGCCCTTTCTTTTTATCCCCTACAGCCTTAGTTCATTGTTTAATGGCATATTACAACAATACATTTTTTTCACAAAACCACTTAAAAGGATTTATTATAGTTCCACACGATACCACGTGTTTATTTCTCTTCTGAAATTATGTTTTCTCTCTGCTAAGCTGAGGGTAATAGCTGCTGAATGCTGATTAGGGTTTTCCTTATTTGATTACTGTTAATTAGAGTCAAGCATGTAGTGCATCAGACAGGAGGACTGCAGATCATTGTGACACTTCAAACAGCCTGTTTAACTTCAGCAGAGCCTGTTGGAAGTTTGGGCTGGAATAAATCTTCAGTGAAGTTGTTTATGCATAGTTGTGTAACATTACACAGCATGGGGTACTGGACTGTTTGGTTAATTAGTTTAAGAGCCTGTCAGTGGCAGCTCAACTCCAGGTTTACCACTGGAAATTGCAATTAGCATGAAACAGTTTTCCTTTTTGCTCCGATTTCTCCCACACAAATCATTCTCACAGATGTCTTGCCTAAGAAGCCCAGGACTGTAGCCAGTCAGCATTCACTCACCCTCTTCCACTAGAGTCTCCATGGGACGTCTACAGCAACATCAAAGGGCTAGGCTAATCCCAGCTGATCTTGGAAAAAGTCCAGGGTTTCCGAGGCTTTAAGGCTGTAATTAAAGAATACACCTGTCTGCTCCACTAATGAGGTCAGACCACCTTTGCCAACAACAGGCTGCTTTTTTTCCTGTGATGCATCTCCTGGAAGAACTGCCAGAAGGTGCAGGTATGAAGCAGTCGAACAGCCATCCAGCACCAAGGAACAGCCTCTACAACGTCTCAACTACTGCAGAACTGCTCTTCCTCCCCCAAATCCCCAATCAACTCCCTCTTCTTCATGTGACATAGACTGTAAATGACGTTTGGTGCTGAATTACTTCACATACAAGGCTGGAAGTTGTTGACATTGTCTGGGTCAGCTGAAGGTAATGTAACCTACA
Organism: Cettia cetti; assembly: GCA_013401135.1. Lineage (NCBI taxonomy): Eukaryota > Metazoa > Chordata > Aves > Passeriformes > Sylviidae > Cettia > Cettia cetti. The sequence continues at coordinate 284 of VZUI01066641.1, read as the reverse complement.
CACAAAGTATTGCCGGAACAAAGACAACTTAAAATATACTTTAACTCCAAAATTAGAAGTAAACTATAGGAAAAGGCAGCAGGCCCAATGAGAGATTCCCAGAGACAGGGATGCTCTTTAGGACATGTGGTTTATTGGTCGTGAGGACAGGCAGCCTGACCAGCACCGGCTGAAGAGTGGTCCCAAAAGCAGACCAAGTGTATCGGTTTGAAAGCAAAACCAGTGAGAGACTCCAAGTCAGAAGTACAATTTAATAAGAGAAAGAAGAAAATAAGTAAAATAAA
>VZUI01066625.1:0-16865 GCA_013401135.1 Cettia cetti | reverse complement strand
GGAATTGTCTCAGCCCTGCAGTGAGCCTGGCTGGCCCCTGAGCAGCAGATATCCCCTGGAGGGAGGATGGGTCCTGGCAGGGATAAAGAGCCCTGCCACACCTGGTTTAAACAGCTGGTAATGGAATGCACACCCCTGGTTATATCCTGCATGGCAACCCAAGACAAAGATAAATTTTTTCAAACCTCCTGTTCTCTCTACCATAAGAAAAACATCATTATTAATGATGTTTTTATTTCACTATTAAAGTAGTGAAAATATTCATGAAATGTCGGAGTAACAGAAAAGGATTGTGAGACAATGACACAGCAATGTGAGCCACAAATGTCTCTTGCTTATAAATAAAAGAGAGAAAACGACATAAACCTTCCCAAAACTCAACCTCCAGAAAAGCCCAGCAAACAGAATCAGGAATCAAGACATTGAGATGTGTCATGGTTTGTGGGGTGGGAGGATGAGGTTGTCCTTGGGGTCTCCTTTTGCCAACAGGCATCACCTCATCTTCTCAGAGGGAAAAGAAAATTAGAGAATTTCATAATGAACCCATTTTAAAAGATTGATATCTTTCACTATAAATTTTTGAGTATGCTTACACATTATAACAAATATACTCCAACTTCTAAAAACACTTTCTGGTGTTTCGATTACTTTCTGGAACTTGAACAGCTTATCTCAGTTTTTCTGGCTTCATAATGGAAAATAAACAAAAAAAAAAAAAAAAAAAAAAACAAAAAAAAAAAACATAATGGAAAATAAACAAAAAAAAAAAAAAAAAAAAAAACCAAAAAAAAAAACCCAAACTCTTGATATAAATCCTACAAAATTAGGGGAGCTGTAATGGTGTTTCCAAGGCAGCAGTAACAGAAATAATTTTCAGAAATTGTTGGGAGGTTTCAAATTTTTTTTTTTTTAATCTCTTAACAAAATTAATGTAAAAAAAAAATTCTGAGAACAGTTCAGTCTTACAATGGACTGATTCCACATTTAAGCCTTTTAAATTGACCATCCTCCCATTCATCTGCTTACAATTCATTCCACAGATGAAAAATCTTTATTGCTATAAATTCATTACCTGGTTCTTCTGCTCATTTCTTTTTTCTGTTCATTCACTGCTTAATGAAATGACTTAAATGTAGTTTGCAAAAGTTCTGATGATGATCCTAAAGTCCTAAATGATGCTTTTTGGGCAAAACTGGAGGTGCTCTTGTGTCAGATAAGTACCTGCTGTTAATTACATTGCAGCCTTGGACACAGTGCAAAAAAACCCCATAAAAATAAATATTAGAAAGAATACAGATTCCATGTAAGACAGGCAGTTTTATGAGCCCTCTCAGGGCAGGTATTTGAGTAGTCACTCTTAATTGGTTTACATGTCAAAAAAAATTTATTCAGACTTTTCAGAATCTTTAGAACATCTTAAACAACTCATCCCAAACATATCAGGAGCAGTGTGTAAGAACTGACATGCAGAGCTTCATACCCTTCCGTTTCGTTGTGTGGAAGATGGGATAACCACTGTGGTTCAGAATATTTATCTGAGGTTAAAATTATATTTTTGGGAAGTCCCTGATTTCTTTGTCTGCTCTAAACCAGACAGATTTTCTACCCCATGAGCAGCCAGTTTTGGAGTTTTAGCTTTACTTATGGCCTTATAATTCATTTCTCCACAGACTGGGATGCAATAATTATGATTTATCTAGAACTACTCTGTTGCTAAATGGCTCTTCTTTCTTCTGCATGACAACCACAAAACCTGATTTTCTGGACTCTCCCAAAAGACAAGTTCATAAAAGTGACTGAGAGTTTTGCTCCTTTGGGGTGTGGGCTGTAAACACTGTGTTTTTGACAATAGCTGTCCAGGACTGTGCTAATCAGGAAAAACGTTTCCATCACCTCTTCCAGGGGTTCCAACCTGAGATTTTGGTGCCCCAGAGAGCTGGAGTCACTCTCCTTTCTCTCTGTGGGCAGAAGTTGCTCGTGGGAACCCAAATTCTCCCAAGAAAACTGTGCATCCTCAGCTGACATTTGCTCCATTACTCCTTTAGAAATACAAAGGCATAAGTGAATAAATAATTCATACTTTTTAGTCTTTTTTATCTGTATGCCAGGGATATGACGATGTTTTTCCAGGTCAGTTCTAAGGAAGAATTTTAGGGTTCTTTTTGTAGTTTCTTGCTTACACACACCAGCCACCAGCAAAGGCCTTTGTAAGATGAGCCTGAGAAGTTGAATCTGACACGGGGACCTATTGCAGTGGGAATTTAATCAATAACCCAGAGCTCAGGCCATTCCATCATCCAGGAACAGAGAGCAAGGAAGGCTCCTGGGTGGGGATTCAGCTCCAGATTGGGGTGTTTACATTTAGGCAATAGATGCAGATATCTCCATTTGAGAGAGGCATTTATATTCTCATGACAGTAATTAAAACCCCAGTCAATATAATTAGTGGAGCTCACAGAGTGATTCAATAAACGAACACGTTGGGACTTTGAGATGAGCTCAGTAACTTCTCAGGATCTATTGATGCTACTGACATTCTGTATTGAGCATTTATTACACAGTTCATTGGTATCAACATGATTTTATATAAATATAAGTACATAATAAGTAAATAAGTAAATAAGTATATAAGTACATACATGTATAAGTATATAGATATATAAAAATATAAACATATAAAAAGAAATATATAAATAGATAAATATAAAAATAGAATAATATATAAATATATAAATATATAAATATAAAAATATATACATATATAAATATATAAATATATAATATATTAAATATATGTATATGACAATATAACTATATAACTATATCAATAGATACCTAGATATAAAGATATATACATCTTAATGTAACAGTAAAAATAAATACATCTTCTTATCAAGATAATCAGACTTAAAAAGCATAAACAAAGCACTTAAATTTCCATATCTACAATATAAATTTTTATAGGGACATTTCAAATGCTTTAAGGTGTCTGAAGCATCCAGAAGAGCTGGCAGCTGGAGGCAGCTGGGATCAGGGATATCCATAATGGCATTGGATGTCTGTAGAGGACAACCCTATCCCAGATTGCTCCAAGCCCGGTCCAGCCTGGCCTTGGACACTTCCAGAGATGGGGTAGCCCCAGCTTCTCTGGACAAATCAGAATAATTGGCTTTTCACAACCAAAATTAATTTGTAATTTTCCAGCTAAGGTACATTTCCTTATATTGTTAAGAAGCTGCAGTAGCACGATGCATAAATAATTTTGTTGGTGTCATTTTACTCCAGCAGGCTTTAGAGAAAGAAACCGGGGGGGGGAGGGAAAAGAAAAAAAAAAAAATGGGGGAATGTGTGAGAGAAAAACCCAGCAGTTTTCAGACAAGCAACATCCTTACTATTCAGTGGATGCTTCATGCCCAGATCCTTTCTCTGGAAGTTTACAAATGTTCTGTGCTCTGCAGAAATGACCTTTACATGCCATCGGAAAAGAGTTACTGCAAAGAATACATGAAACCAAATACATCCCCCAGAAGCAAATGCCACCTCCTCATGTAAATGTCAGCAGGCAAATCTTTTGGCAGGAATGCTGATGGGCAAAGTGGAGCCCTGGAGCACCAGCACAAGACAAGTTCCAGAAGTTCAAGCCATGTACATTTATTTTTTTGAAAGACTCCAAGTATTTTCTTTGTCTTGTTTGGATTTTTCTGGGAGTCTCAATGATTGACAATCCCTAATTAGCAAAGGAAACTTTGAAAATAACAAGCTCTGCAGGAAAGACAAAGTTAACATTTGTATTTCAGTGTGAATTAAATAATCTGAAAAGATTTAATACTTTTATCCCTGTCTTTTATATATTGCAAATTTATTTTTCTTTGCTTGGTTTAGACTAAGTCTCTCTCTCTAAATTATGAAATATGCCAAGCATGGAGAAGATTTTGCTTCAGAATAAATGTCACTTCTGTAAAAATCAGCTCCAAAGGTTTTTTATTTTCTACAGTGGCTTTTTTCCACTTATTACAAGGAATGAGGATATTTCAACATAATCTCAGCACGTTCCTCTGAAAAAAGAATGGAGAAGAAGAATTTTTATGACTCCTCCAAACTGATACCAAATGTTATCATCCTTTGCACAGACATTTTATTCCTTCCTCATGGACACTAATTACTGCAGAATCTGTAACGAGTTGAAAGGCAGATTCTGTCCCTGGAGCCCTGCTGACCCACATCGTCAGATCTCCTCATTCCGAGAGCTACCACAGCTTAAATCAGCTGAAAATCTGCTCTCATCAATTGTTCTCTGCAGCAAGATCTCAGATACGTTGCCAGTCCTTCCTCTTTAATTAACTGTCTCTGTTACAGCATTAATGTGGAAGCATCAGAATAAAGAAAGGACAAGGCACTTTCTTCTTGCAGTCCTTCTGAGAGGTTTCTCCAAGTGCTGTTGAGATGGACACTCTGCCTCTGTGTAATTCATAGAAGGAACTATTCCATGTGTGGAATGACAAACGTTCAAATAGGAGATAACAGGATTAAAAAAACCAAAAAACAACAGCGTTATAGTCTCTGAAAGGCTTCCCTTAGAGAAAGGAAAACTGAACCTAAAGTGAAAATTTCAAAGCAGCAGGGAAGATTAGTTCTGCCTTTCATGATCTTATTATTGGCTTCAGCAGAATAAAAGAAAATCTCAAGGCAAAAAGAAAATTGACTTTGCCAACACACACACTCCATTCAGACATCTCTTTGTGCTTTCATGTTGTCCCATTTCTCAGCTGGAGAATCATCAACTGTGTTGGTAATTTTTCCTAATTATTGTGAAAAGACAAGAATGACATTTCTGGCACAAGAATAAATAGATTTAAACTGCCCATCAATAAATTTAGGCTATGCTTAGTTAGGTGTTTTTAAGCAGAACAGATTCCAGACCAAGCTTTAGCAGATTGAAGACTCCAACCAGGCTGGTTAATTTTAAGATAGAGTTTGATTAACTAACAAATACAATTTTTTCAGTAGCAGAAGTATGGAAATGGAATGAGATTACTTCAATAATCAGTGGGGAGAAATATAAAATGTATAGGATTGTGTGAATTGGGTGCTGATTTCTCCTGTATCATTTCCCATGGAGCAGAGAATGCTTCAGCTGGATATTAAAATTGTGGACAGCTAAAAGCTGAGATGTGAGAGCACTGGATATGCAACAGAAATTCCAAAGGGACATTCCCTTGATCCCTTTGCTCTCATCAGGTGCTTGGTCCATCATTACTGCAGAGTGTGTTTAGGGATTTTTGCACAAACCTGGAAACCAGCAGATGTTTGCTGCTTTATTTCAAATTTCAATTTTTCTTTTCAAGTTCTAGAGATTAAAAAAAAAAAAAAAAATCAGAAGGGAAAAAAAAAAAAACCAAACATCCAACCAACCCTTCCTCAAGAAACAGAAACCAAACAAGTATACTTTTACTGGAAGGAGCAGATCAGCCCAACTGCTTTGGAGACCTACAAACATTTTATCCAAGGCTGGGAAGTTTTTCTCTGGCTGTATTTAACTGCAGGATATAATTTTGTCTGATTATAGCAAAAGTCATTTAACACTGACTTTTCCTGGTAGAGAATACTCAGTAGTGAATAAGACAAATATGAAAAAAGATCTGGTAGCAGCAGTATCCATAAGTAAGAATCTCTTAAAATCTGCATGCTAGATAGCCTACAGTACTGAAAAAAAAAAATAGAATCAAGATGTTTTGTGCATTTAAAATGAAGTTTCTGATCCTTTTATCCAAGGAGTGGCCAAATTCCATGTGCCACGTGAGGATCTCTCCCTCCATGCTCAGTCCTGTACCCATTCCTCCCTTGGCAGGCTTAGCTGGGTTGTCAATCAGTGTTGTCATGACCAGTAGAGCAGAAAAATGTAGCCACAACTGGAGTACTGACTCCAAAAGCTGAAATTAAGGAGGAGAACAGAGCCGAGATATTTCTCAGCCAAGACGCCAAGATGAAACTGTTCTTGGAAAAGATGCATAAAGCTGTGAGGGCTGAAAATTCAGCTGGAGTACAATCAGAGATTAAAAGTTATTTTGGTGTAATTTGCCTGGGATTAAATACTCTTTAGGTTGGCCTGCCGTGTTCCCTTAGGTCATGACAAGGAGTTTGGGATGTAGCTGCAGAACCCCATTGTGTGTCTGAGAAAGTACAGAGAGAAAACCCTCGGGCTTCTCTCAAAAGTAAGAAGGACACAAGCGAGGAGTGGTGGTTTGGGTTGTTCCCACACCACAGCTCCAAGGCATGGTCGTGGCTCCTGAAAACATCTCCAGTGCAGCACTGAAGGAGTTTTCTCTACCACCAGCCTTTGTCATGACTCAGGGTCAAGAGTTTTCATTAAAACTTGAAAAACACTTCTAAAAGTCCTGAATAAGACAGATCTTTTGTCCTGAACTGATATGGCTGGTGTGTGTATATTGATATGGATATAGATGGATGATAGAGCTATAGATATAGATGATATAGATGTATATTAAACAGATACATATAAATATAGATAGATATAGATAGATGTAAATGTTTCCCTTGGAAATACATAGACTCACTGCAAGATCAATTTTCAATTGCACCACCAACATGAGTTTTAGTCTTGTTTTCCAAAGGAACTGAGCATTTAAAATTATTAAGCTATTTAAAGTATTAAAATCCAGGAAATCAAACAGTGTAGAAAGATCTTTGTGGCTCCACTATTCAGAGAATGAAGTTTGCTGGATACCAAGGCTTCAAGTTGCCCCCAGTGCCATATGCTCCCCACATCTTCCCACACCTGACATGTATTCAGAATCCATCCGCAGGGCACTTTGATCAGGGGACTCTTGTCTCACTGAAAGTCAGAAGAATTTTCACTCTTCAGTGACTAAGCAGCTTTTGAAAATGCAATTTGTGTTCCTCAGGGCCCTGGATCCCTTTGGAATAAAACATGAGAATTAAATCTCTCTCATCATGATTGCAAAAAGATGAGTAACAGGCAAGTGTGGGTTTGTCAAGCGGAAATCATCTTAACTAAATCTGATCTTTCTTATGCACTTTGTGAAAAAAGAAAGGAAAACAAATTGATGAGATGTACTGTGGCATTGGTAAGGCTCCTAACACTATTCCCATGAGAGTTTAATGAGAAATTAAGGAAGGGCGACCTTGGTAAAATTATTACACACTGAGGATTATTCCACTCTGTCCACTCTCAAGGAGTTGTCAGCAGTGTAATATCAAAACTCGAAGGGATGGGGCTTGGAACAACCTGGGATTGTGGAAGCTGTCCCTGCCCATGGCAAGGATTTCAAACAGGATGATCTTTAAGGTCCTTTTTAACCCAAACCATTCAGTGACCCTGTGGAACTGGGAATCACTTGAGTTGTAAGCCCAGAAATGAGAAACTGTGAAAAGATATCCTTGAAAATTCACGGGTTAAGAAAATACCATCCTATTTTCATGTGCCTGTTTAATGAGCTAAAACAAAATTTGATTTTAATAGCAGTGATCTAACTTCTGCTTTCTTTGAAAAATTCAGTACTTTCAGCCTTTCCATAGTTTGCCAATCCTCTGTATTGCTTTTTCACTAATTACACTTGGAACATAACATCACCACACTGAAATGACTCATAGAACCTGACTTAAAATTCTCATTTTTAAATGCCTGAATCTGAACTGGTCAGAATGGATTTCCTTCAGCAGCAACAGAGACAAACCAACACCTCCAGAGGAGAATTCATCTCCATGTATTACAGTAACAAAATGGTCACCAAATGAATCAATTTCTGGAGGCAACTTCTTCTATTTTCTCTCTGTTTTCTATAAACAGAATGTTCCTGATCTTAGAACAACTTAGAGTTGCATCCTTAGCATTTAGACATCAAAAAAGAAGCCATATGAATCACCATTGGTGTTGCCTAAACCTCACTCTTCTGGGTTTTTTTTTGAAGTGTGAGACTGTGCACGAGTTATAAACATTCCATAACCATCCAACAGTGGTGTTTTAAATGTTACATCTCACGAGGGCAATTCCTCCCTAGAAGAAATTTTGTCCTTTTTCTTTCCCCTTCAGCATTCCACAAGCAGGAGATTCTCAGGCAACAGAGGAGACAACAAGAGACACCTTCCAGAGACAGTCCATATAAATGATGTTCTTAATGTTCTGCCATTACGAGTCACCAACTTCCCCCAGGTGCAATTTATGGTCGTTTCCACACCTGCTTGGTCCTGTGGATTTGTCCTTCTTCCTCTATACAGCTGTTTAACAGAGCCTGTGTTTCTAATTTCCTCTTTTATTTTTCCTCATAAATGTTATTTACCACCCGAGAGAGCCACAAACCTTTATCTCTTTACTGTAGCACATTAGGTACTGTGGTATTTACCCTGCTCACATCAGGGGTGTTAGTCAGCTTCAAAATTCACTGATTCTGAGTGAATTTTCAATTTTTTTTAAGGAGAAATGAAAAATATTTAAGGGAAAAGTCTAAGGGTGTTTGCAGTCCACTGAAAGGAAAAATGATCAAATGGTTAAGATATTGCCAAAATCTCCCCTCAGCGTCCTTGAGTTTCGATGGGGAAAGCTTTACATTCAGTTCTTATTTTAGAGAAATAATCCTTATTTTAGACCCCCAGAAAGGTCTCTATTTTAGAGAAAATAAATGAGAACTGAGGAACACAAGAGGGAGAAAGAGCAAGTCTTAGTTTTGTACAACCAAACACAAAACTTCGTGTGGCATTTCAGAGATATTGAAGATTTGGCAGAGACTTTCAAAGAATTAAAGGAGATGAGATTTACTTCCCTTTCTAATGGCTCCAAAGTCAACTAAACCTCCCAGTACTCCAGAGAAGGTTTCTGGGTTGCTTTATTTTATATTCTCTAGAATAATTATTAAGTAAGGAGCTCAAAATTCAGCCAAAGAGCAGCACTGGTGAATTGTACATTTAAACCCTGAAACAACTTTCTAATATGGTACATTAGGTAGTGCTGAGCTTTCTCTTTTTTTTTTTTTCTTTTTTTCCTTTTCTTTTTTTTTAATTAAATAGGTATTTCCAAGTGCTGAGTTTTACCTCATGTTCTCCATTCCTGTGATCCCCCATTTTGATGGATGCACCAAAAGGAAACAATGGGATGGCTAAACCTGGCTCAAAGCCAACAATGCCAAATGAGGCAGGCAGAGAAGAATGTCACAAAGTGGGTTTTTTGGTTTGGTTTTATGTTTTTGTGGGGGGGGTTTTGGATTTTTTTTTTTGGGGGGGGGGTTTGTTTTTGTTTTTTGGGGTTTTTTGGGTTTTTTTGTTGGTTGTTTTTTTTTTTTTTTTGTGGCATAGATGCATGTATTTAAGAGCAGGATAGGAATTTTGACATTCAGGATAGGAATTCTGACACTGTTCAGAGGAGCTGGCTGTGCGCATTGTCCAGAGCTGGTTAACCTCTTCCCCAGGAAGTGCAAAATGTGCAAATGAGGAATCATGGGATGCAGACAAAATATAGATTATTTGTCATACAGACACCCAGATCTGAACTGTTTCTCTTTGGTCAGTGGAAAGAAAAAAGCCATTTCAGAGGGTCATTCCACCAGAGTATCTCAAGTATAGCCCAAACAACATTTTTTCTCTCCAGTGATTATTCCAGGGGTCTGCACTATGACTAACTCAGCTGCAGACAGCTAAAGCCCAGTGGAATCATGCTGACTTGGTGCAACTTGGATTTTGCTATTCCATTGCTCATTTGGGAAAACAAATGAGCAATTGTCTCATTCTCCAAGCTAACCCAAAATATGGATGTGACTACGGATTTACAGGAACTCAACAGGCAACAGCATCTTGTAAGCCCACTGAGTAATATCCAAGTGGCAGCAGGAGAATTCAGCCTGGGAGCACATTTGGATTTAAATCAGGTCTGGAGAAAGTCAGGCTGCTCTGGAGAAATTTTAGAGATGACCATTTGGTGAACTCCCACAGCTCACAGTGGAAGTGCCTTAGGATGCAGCCTAGAAAGCCTAAAGCCTTTCCTGCTCTGAGGAGAGAATTCCCTGCAGGGAGATTTCCCTGCTCCCAGCCCAAGTGGAAACTGCAGCTTGTGTCCATCCTGTTTAAGTTTAACCATCTCTAAATCACAGTGCTGCATCCAGCTGACAGCTGCTCAGCCACAGCTTCTCTGGGCTCTGCAGAGTGCATCTGTGGCCCTGGGAAATAATTACCATTTTAAAAAGCACTCGGGTAATTGTCCAACTAAAAGTGTCTGATGTAATTTGAAGGTTGTGTCACAGCTCACAAGGGAAATGTTTTTATAGCATGAATCTAAGGAAATTAAATGTCTAGAAGTCAGATGGGGGTGTGTGATCGTTGTAATGACCACGGTGGTGCCTGTGGTTTAGCAGAAATAGATCTTATCCATCAACTTTTCACTGGGAATTTGTGCTAAGGTGAAATAACAGGAGCAAGAAGGTCTCCTGCAGTAGGAACAGCTGAATTTGGTTCCTTTGGCTTTTTGTAACAAAAGCAATGTAAAAATGTGTTTCTTTAGTGCAGATGGAAAGACAATAACCTCCTCAGAAAAGCCAGTAATTCTTATTAACAAAAAATGAAAAAAAAAAAAAAAAGTGTCTATTTATTGTGGGGGAATTGAGACCCTGGCACAGGATGCCCAGGGAAGCTGTGGCTGCCCCTGGATCCCTGGAAGTGTCCAAGGCCAAGCTGGATGGGGCTTGGAGCACCCTGGGACAGTGGGAGGTGTCCCTGCCCATGACAAGGGTTAGAAATTCAATGGTTTTTAAGGTCCCTTCCAACCCAAACCATTCTGTGATTCTCTGATCATAATTTGCATTGCTTATGAAGCAGTTCCATGTGCCTTAATCACCTGGAGTCATTGACAAGAAATCCTCCTCTCTGTTTTTCAGGGAAGGAACCTTCCTGGCATCTCCCTCTGACTCCATTCAAAGAAATAATTGACTGGCAAAATAAAACCCTAGAATAAAAATAAAAATAAAAAAAATAAAAATAAAAATAAAAAATTTTAAAAAACCTCTCTTTGATGATCAATGACAGGACATGAGGGAATGGTTTGAGGGAGTTCCAGGAGAGGTTTAGGTTGGAAATCAGGAAAAAGTTCTTCCCCAGAGGGTGCTGGGGCATTGCCCAGCCTCCCCAGGGAATGGGCTCCAGGAGTGTTTGGACAACACTCCCAGGGATGCACAGGGTGGGATTGTTGGGGTGTCCGTGCAGGGCCAGGAGCTGGACTCCATGATCCTTGTGGGTCCCTTCCAACTCAGGATATTCTGTGACTCTTTGATTCCAAGAGTTTCACGAACAGAAGCCAAACATTGAGATTTGGGCAGTTGGAATAGTTTTACGAAAAGATATTTTGTAAAAACTTTGTGTCTTCCACCGTCTACTGAACCTCCCCTTCTATTCAGCCAAGACACAGGATGTTAAAAACCAAGAGATGGAAGCACTATTGCCTGTCAGGATTGCACAGAGCAGGTTTTATTTTTGGCTTTTTGTGAGGCTACAAAGCGCTGCGGCCTCACAGGGTTCAATGGCTCCAAACAACCAGGCAGCAGTTGATCTCAAACAGGGACTGGAGGTTGAGCAATGTTTACAAACAGTGAATGCTAAAGGGCACAGCCGTGGCTGAACTTTAGAATTCAGCTTGATGTTTGTCGTTTATTTTGTATTTGTTTTGGAGGAGGGAATTCAACCAAATGCTAATGATGATTGAAGTTCAGGAATGACAAGTTAAACTCGCAGATGTGTTGTGTTGTACCAGAAACCAAATATAAAACATCTTTGCACGCAAACACTCAGAAATTCCTCTCTTCAGGGCAACAGCTTGTGGTTTCTGTAGGTGTTTACCAATCCCATGGTTATGGCTTAACATGCACTCCCTGGAACTTAGGAATGGGAATGGTTTGGAAATTGTGACAGCTGATTGAGTAGCAGGATGTATTTCGTTCAGTGTTCACGTGGTTATCGTGGGCTAAGACCAGTAAATAAATTTTCCCCTTTTGCAAGAGTCATAAAAATAACTTTGCACAATAGTTTTAGCTCAGAGAAAAAATAAAAGAAACTAATGGAGCTAAAGATGGGGCTGATCCCAAAACTCCACTTCCTCAAGAGGCAGTGCAGCACTAAATCAGATTTATTTGACGCTCATCAAGGCAGCTGCTCCCACATGTGCACTGTGCCCTTTTGAGTGTTAACCACTAATGGAAATCAGAACTTGGCCGTGATGGGGCTGGCCTGAAGGATGTGCAAGGTTCCATAACTGAGCCAAACCTTCACAGGGCTGCTCTTCCAGTGGGGGTTCCCTGGTGCCTGGACCATGTCGGGTCCCACTGCCTGCGCCCACCAGTCTGGGATGCCAAGGGTGGCGTTTACCAGCAGATGTCACTGGTGGAGCACTGGGAGAGGAGACACCCACCCCGCGCTGTCCCAAACACCTCCTGAGGACCTGGTCATCTTCTGGCTGTGCAAGGAGCACACACAAACACACGGGCAAAGAGACCTGGAGCTTCGGGATAGCTCTTTTCATTATTTTATATTTATTGCCTTGCCAACAATACTTGGCAGAGAGAATTTTCAGGCTGTCCAGAAAATGAGGCAGAAATTTCCTCCTCTGAAACATTTCTGTGGCTAATCTGGGGAAGAATGGGATTGCAGGAAAGCAGGTTCAGCCTTCCCCGCTCATTTTACGTTCAGCTTTTGTTGCTGTGAAAGCAAAGTTTACACTTTGGAAGTGTGTTCTGGGTGAATGATGCCCGGGGCAGGTTCCTCTCCACTTCCACCTGAATGCCGAGAGGAGCCTCTCCAGCAGAAAATGGTGTGTGCTGAATGATTTATCCCCCAACAGTCTAAAATAAAAGATCCCAGCAAGAGCACAGTGTCAGGAGCACGGAGCACAGGAGGGGAGTGCGTGTGAGCTTTCGCTGAAGCTTTCACTGAGGCGTTACTGAAACAGGGAGACTTCACCCTCAATTAACCAATCTGGAGCCAAAGAGGCACCACTGCCTCCCAGCTCTGGACTCCAGACTCAAAGGTTTGCTATTTTGGTCCTGAAGGGCTGTACAAACCCAGAAGCCAAAGGTTTATTTCCACTTCATAACTTCTTTAAAAAAAAAAAAAAAAAAAAAAAAAAAAAAAAAAAAAAAAAGAAAAAGAAAGAAAAGAAAAAAAGAAAAGAAAAAAAAAAAAGAAAAAAGAAAGAAAAAAGAATTATGTAACAACAAGTACCAAATAAAAGAGTACAAAAAAAAAAGAGAAGCAACAACAGCATGGGATTGATCTGCCTAAATATAAATGTGGATTGTCTCTTAGGCTGCCTTTCAGGTAGAGGAAATCTAATCAGGATGTTCAGAGGCATATAGGTTCTAAAATAAGTGTCTGAAATAGGCCAAGTGAATTGGGCTGTGGAAGGTTGGGGGTTTTATTCAATCCATTTTTGAGCTCTCCATCCTGGACAGGGAGATCTGCACAGGAGGTGTGTAAACTCAGAGGTTTCCCATCAAGAGAAAAGAGTGGGTCTGAAAATTAAGTGTGTGTAAAAATGTAATTTCCACCATAAATGAACCCCAAAGTGCCTGATAAACCCCAAAATTCTGATACAAGCTAATAATACCTGTGGCTAAGGTAAGCATGATCTGTTCCCATACACAGTAGCAATTCTAAGGCTTCAATCCAAATCTGAGATCTTCACAAATCCTCCCAGGAAACAGTTTCATTTCATGGATTGTTATTTAATATTCAGATTGGGTATTCCCTTTTCACTGTGGCAGCAGATATCTAGGCCAGCAGTTTTACTTCAATTTTCATTTGCATTCACTTCTGTTTAACTTCTGAGTGTGTGGTAGAGAAAAGCTTTGGAGAATGGGATAAAAATATTTCACTGGGCCTGAGCACTTCATGCCAAGCACTGTTTACCAGACTTTCTCTTGTATTTAGTAAGAAATTTGGTCTAAGTCACTTGTTTCCTTAAAACTTTGCAAGTTATTTCTCTACAACTAAAAGAAGCCATCTGATTCATCAAGGCTGTTCCATAGATCAAAATAATTGCTTGGAGGTGGAAGGAAGAAACACACTGACTCATCAAGACAGAGGTTTTAGTGAACTATGAGCCAGGATTTTTCCTTCATTTATACTCATAAAGCATTTTTTAAAGTGTCTTGCACGTAGTGGGACGCAGAAACAATTATGAGATGGATCTGATGTCTGCATCCTTAGGAACGCTCACAAAAAGAACATTGCTTCAAAAATAACAATCCAAGCTCATTTATCTTCCATCTCTGGCAGGACATAACCTGTTACTAAAAACTCCTCCATAACATATTCCCACGATGATGGCAATAAATGTTGAAGTCTACAGCACGGGGGGACTTTCAGCTTCAAAAATACTGGAAATGAAAGAACTACAAAACCTGCTAAATGCCATTAATTACAATTAATGGAAAGAGTTAGTGACACTTCCCTAGCTGGTCTGAAAAATTCTGAGGGGAGGACCTGAAGGTGAGGCTGCATCCATGACTGTAACAGGGCAAGTCCCTGGAATCCTGGGATTATCAAACTGAAGGTGTTCTGCCACTGTTCCCATTTTAGATGCCTGGACAAACAAGGAAGTTTCATAAACCATTGAACCAGGTGGCACCAGCCCACTGGAGAGCAAAATCCAGCATTCACCTGAAGACACCAGTGAACAACCCAACAGGGTTTGTTTGGAATCACAGAAACGTGGAATTGTAGAACGGTTTGGGTTGGGAGGGACAGTGAAAGGTCATCTAGTCCAACTCCCCTGCCATGAGCAGCAACATCTTCAGCTGGATCAGGCTGCTCAGAGCCTTGTCCAACCTGACCTTCAATGTTTCCAGGGACTGAGCATCCACCGCCTCTCTGGACAACATTTCAATCTTTCACCACCTAAAGTAAAAAATTCTCCCTTATGCCTAGTCTAAATCTATTCTCCTGCAGTTTAAAACCATTGCCTCTTCTCCTATCAATCCATGTCCTTGTCCAAGTCCCTCTCCAGCTCTTCTGGAGCCCCTTTAGGCCCTGGAAAGGGCTCTGAGGTCTCCCCAGAGTCTTCCTTTCTCCAGGTGAGCACCCCCAGCTCTCCCAGTCTTCCCTCATAGTGTTCCATCCCTCCCACTCCTTTCTCCCTGACTCCATTTCTGATGGATCCAAATGCCTTGGGGTTGGCAAGGATGTAGATCAGGGATGGACAATGGTGCTCTGCATGGATTTGAGCAACCCCAAATGCTGAATACAATGAGAGGAGAAGGAGGAGCAGGAAGTTTGGCTTCTTCATCACACTCTGCATGCACAAATCTCAGCTCACAAATCCTCTGCACAATGGTTCCAATTAGGTCCTTGGATGCCACAACTCCATAATTTCTAGCATTTGAATCAGGCTCTGCAGTTTAATCTTCAGACAAGTTCCATAAATAAAATATACAGTGGAAATCATTTGCTTTCTTATTACAGCTACAAACAGACTAATAGGCAAATAAATGAGTGCAATCAAACCAAATGTTCTCTTGGTTATTTCATGGGAGGTAGAAACCGTCTGCAAACAAAATCAGACATGTTTTGTGAGTTTGAGATACACAAGTGCTTTGGAAGGATAAACAAAGTAATGAAACCTGGCTGGTGTGGAATTCATTTTAATTCAGAAGAGGAAAAAGAACCATTTATATGGGAGCTGAATAAAACAGGCAACAACTCAGGGAGAAGCGTGTTGAGAACTGGAGGTGCCACTGCATGGTGAGAACCAAGACTTTTCCACCCAAAATTACTGTCTTATTTGCTTCTCTGTGCTCCTTGAGAGGTGAATCCAAGCTGATAGGAAATGGGAAGAAGTGAATTTTCTGTGTTTTCTTTCATAAATATCCTATTGTTGTCTTATTTCACATTGAAACTGTATAAACCTTTATAATTAAAAGTCTTTAACTGAACATGTAAGTTAAGAGCTATGGAAGAGAGCAGGCCAGGGAACAAAAAAAGTCAAAAAGACCTCTATATATTTAAATTTTGCCTTTTCATTTCACCATTGCCCAGATAACAAGGTAAACTGCCTGGATCAGGATGCCCCAGTGGTACCACATCTCAGCCTGAGCCTTAAAAGGCACCAGCAGAAAAACTCAGGGATGTTCAGCACTGGCATCTCCAGGCACTGACAGAGTGAGCTCAGCACAAGTGCCAGGAATGTCAGTAATTCCTGAAGAGGGAGTTTGGAACCTAAGAAAATATTGCTGAGTTTCTAACAGCTTTTCCCAGGAGAGATCTGGTGTGTAGTAAAGAAAACTCCTGCACACTGGAGTTATTTTGGAGCAGTCCCTGCAAGCAAAGATTTAGTTCATGGTAAAAAAGAGTGCAAGGAACCTCTCTTCACTTCCAGAAGAAATAAATTACACAATCCAAAGTCCTCCAAGTGACAATTAAATGAAACACATCTGTCAACCCAGACTTGAGAAAATTCTCACAAGATAAAAGTATATTTGTCTTGCTGAGCTCAAAATCTCTCACAGACAGGAGCTCAGCCCCTGTGTACAACCCAAATTCTGAGTCCTCCTGTTAATATGATCCCTTGGAGATAAAGACACCAATAAACACCTCAGAGGAAAATTCAACAGGCTCAGCTTGGAGACCTGGAGTCAAACTCTGTCCTCAGGGCTGTGGGTCCCAGTGGATTTGGGTGAGAATGGCAAATCTGAGTGATTGGCTTATTGGGTGATGCTCAGTCAAAGGTTGACTTGGATTGATGCCTTGAGTTTTAACTCCCATGTATTGCAGACCCTGCTGCCCAGGGAGCAGCTCTGAGCTCACAGCCAGGGTCACCCAGCTCTGCACACAGCACAGACACAAAACAAATCCTTCTC
>VZUI01066619.1:0-12272 GCA_013401135.1 Cettia cetti | reverse complement strand
GGGGGGGCCCGAGCCGGCCGGACCGAGCCGCGCCCGGGGAGCGCTCCCCGGGGAGCCGAGCCGTGCCCGCTCCGCAGCGGGAGGGGCTGCGGGCACCAGCGGGTGGGAGCGGCCGGCCCGGCCCCGAGGGCGCTTCTCTCATCCTCTGCTCGTTTTTACCGGCGCTTGTAAGCGACTTTGGCTCACGAGTGGCCCGGGAGCGCGGAAAACTTAAGAAAAGAAATAAAAAAGGTGGAGGGAATAATGATGAGATGCTCCCCCCCCCACCGCCGGGACGGGCCGGGGGGATGCGCGGCGCGGTCGCCACGGCAACGTGCCCGCGGTGGCGATGTCGCAGCGCGGAAGATGCCCCGGAGGCGGCCGCCACCGCGGGGGTAACGCCAGCCGCCGCCTTTCGCCCCCCGGAGTGGGGATCGTGGCCAAGGGGCGTCCCCGAGGCCGAAGCCGCGTGTACGCAGCGGTGAGGGTGCGCTGAGGTACCTCGGGTGGTTGTCGGAGGAGCCCGAGGCTTCCCAGACCGTGATGTGGCGGCTCTCGGCCGAGAGCGGGAGGGTCTGCTCGGGTCCGTGGGGGTTGAGAGAGCTGGGATGTCATGGTCAAGGGGCATGGCGCTGTGAGGGTTGGCCAGGTGATGTCCCTTGCCTGGCTCAGGGCGTTGGGGCTGGGCACGAATCCCTCAAGGCCTGTTCTTTCTTTTGCTGTAGTTGGTGGCAAAACTACTGATGATGTCAGCTCCTGGTCTGTGGCTTGTGTTGTCCACATTCAGCTTGTGTTCTGTGTCCCATACAGGCCTTGGCTTCATTAGTGCCCGATTCCTTCATCCTTTATATGGCAAGGAAGATAACAATGCTAGTGGTGAATTTTTTAGTCGTAAGACATTATTATGATCCCATTGCCTAACCTCTTCCATAATATAAATCAGAGACTGTTCCCCAGTGATTCTGAGGTCTGGCCCACTAGCCTCTTCAAACAGTCTTGATTTAATGGCTTCCAAGGGTGGGAATTGACTACATTCCTGGATAATTGGCTCCAATTTTTAATCACTTTGTTAAACGTTTGCATCTCTTTTCCCCTTTGAACTTTTCTGACTTCATCTTCCAGCTACTGGATCTTGTAATGTTTTGCCTGTCAGATTAAATAGCTATCTAGTTTCAGATCATCTCTCTCTACTCAAGTATTTAAGGGCAGTAATTAAATAGCCACTTAACGTTGTCTCTGATGAGATAAATAGATCTGACTCTCTTGGTCTCTCCCTGGAATGCAGATGCTCTCCAGGAGAAATGTCTAGGCTGCTCTTCTCTGAGCCTTCACCACCATCCTTGCTGGCCTCCGGTGCTGCAGAGTGGATTCCAGGAAGGCCCTTGTTAATGTCACGTGTGGAGATAATAACCTCGTGCTCAGTATTCCCCTGTCTATTCACCCAGTGGTATAAACTTTTCTTTCCCACGGCTACACGGTGGGAACTTCTGTTCCATTAGTTACAGGCAGTGATCCATGCGCTTCTTTGCAAGCCAAGGTTTTCTCAGAAGCTGGTTGCCTGTCCTGTAAGGAGCATTTGACTTAAATATTTCTACATCTATACTGTTGGATCTGCCTACATTAGCGTTTTTTCCCTCCTCAGATCACCTCACTTCCGTGGAGTCTGCTGCTCAGGAATCACAATAGACCTCTGGTGTCCTTTAAAAGTCAGAAGGGTTTCTTGCCAGGACTTCCCTCCTAAAGGTCTCTCTTCTCCCTCAGCCAACTTCAAATAAGTTTAAGGTCATCTGGAGTAAACGGTACCAAGAAGTTATACTGAGTAATATACAAGCTGCAAACTGAAAGTGTCCATTACAGTGAATTGCTTTTGTAACTGCTTTCGTTCAGCTTCAAGTGTTGGTGAGGAAAAAAAGAGAATTGCTTTCCTGTCTTAAAGAGGTGTAAATCCCACTGCTGGCTATGATGTCTAGGCTGACATATACAGTCATTATTTTGCAAGTCTTTAACTTGAACATTGTGAATTTTACATGCTCGGAAGCATGCTTAAGCCTGGACTTACAGCTCTCTAGAAAGCACAGTATCTGAGAGTATGGGCCAGAGGTGGGTGGCATTGACAGAATATTGTCAGTTTTTCTAGCAGTATGTAGCATCTTGAATCTCAACAAAAGGATAAGATTGAGTAATCTGAAGGCACCCTCTGTGGGAGATGGAACAAAGCAAATTTCTTTGAAATTAACTTTTTTTTGTTTGCGTTGGGTTTTTTTTCTTGTTTGGGTGTTGTGTTTGTAACCACCTTGACTTGCCCTGTCTACAAGCTTAATGCACAGTGAGGGAGGGTGATGTAAGAGGTCTGGAAATTAAAGGTCTTTACATGCAGATCATCCCATGGAGTAAGTGATGTGATGATGCTTGTGAGTAAGGTTTGTTTGCACGAATAGTAGGTTTCAGCCTTTAGAATCATCTAGTCATCTAAGAAGTGTTCAAATTAAGAAAAGTACATTCTGATTGTGTAATGGCTTAAATATCAGGAAAAAATTGTTTTTGAAATTTCATGAATTTTTATTACAAGTCCCACAAAATGTCTATTCATAAGATTTCATGAAGTACAGACAGCGATGCACTAAATATAAACAGTGATGGACCCTTAAAAGGTCTGAAAAATCATCACAGTACTCATATCCTGCATCTGATTGAATAGAGCTCTACAATTCTGCTGAATTTTCTACAGGCTGGTGTCAGCATCTTAGGAATTGTTCCTCAGTTGTTTGTCCACTTGTACATCCCCTCAATACAAGATTCTGAAATGTTACTACCTGAGAGGTATCTTTCCCTCACCTGTTCAAACTTAGCTTCTGTCCCTCAGATTGGGATAATTTCTCTGAGTTTTTTAATGTATGCTTTCCCTTCTCATTGCTGCACCTTTTCTTCAACTTCTTTTGCAATCAGAAGAGTATGTGTGTGTTTCCTTAGCATGGCTGGTCCCAAAAATGACACATTTCAGAATTATGAAGCCCATGCAGAGTCAGCCCAGCATTAAGAATAGTGGCTGTTAATTAATTCTACAAGGCCAGAACAGACAGAAGATAGTATTTTTGAGTCTCAGACTTGCTGAAGATTGTCCAGCAAGTGCTAGGTTAGACAGATTTCACTTTTAAAATACTATGGCAGTGGTAAAATTTGTCAGATTTGGGTCCTGAAACTGTTACTGACGCTGTTATTTTTAAGAACGTAAACTCCCTCTGTCAGACTCAGCCAAAGCTAAGGGGAACAACATCCTGCCTCCAGTTTGTGAAATCCTCACTGCTGTAGGAGTACAAGCAATCTGCTCATAGTCTCACAGCTACAGACAGAATAAAATTTCGTAACTAAGAATTATGCTCCTAGCAGCACATCGCTTCTCTAATCTATAACTCCCACACTAATAGCGGAGTTAGGATATAGACTGAATCGGCCACCTTTGTGGATTTAGGAGCAATCCTGGATTAAGACCTGATGTTACTAATTTAGGTAAACATCACCTTCTTGAGAGTCAGAACAACAATAACAAAAAAAAAATCGATAATTTTACTAGGGGAAAACAAGTTCTGGACATGTTCCGAATGAAATTAAGTCCAATAGGAAAAGTTTTTTGAAAGTATATCTAAATACAGTTTACTTTTGCAAATAGTAAAAATAGAAAAGGTCTACGTTTATCTTTTATTGTATATATGGACTTTGAACTGAGTAACAGTTCTATAGAAACAAAGACTGGTACCGATTAAAAATTTAATCACACATGATCAGTTACTTATTAACATCATGTTATTTGTCTCTTGGGAGTCTGTGGCTAGGAGCTCACATTTGTAAATTGGCAGCAGATCCTAGAGGGTTGAGGTGTCAGCATGCTGCTGAGTAAATAGGGAAGAAAATGCAGTGCCAACACCTGCAATGCCATGCAGGCTGTGGGGGAGAAAGGCAAAGGAAAAGGTGGGTGCCTAAGTAGGAATGACTGGGAACCAGCATAATACCATTTTGCACCTATTTGTCCTCTGTCAGCAGTGGACACATGCACTTGATGAGAATAATGAAGTGGGGGGAAGAACGCCAAGGATGACAAATATTACCATGCATTGTGGTAAAAGAGTGCTACAGGTGTGTTCACAGAGGACACATTCAGTTCTTTCCCCTCATCTCCCCCACGCCTCTAAATCCCTGCTCCTGTGTAGTAAAGCTTGGTGGAAGGTATGGAAGCTGTTACCACAGCCAGTATCAGCCGGATGTCCAGGAAGATACAGTATCTACTAAATTATCCAGGAAAAAGTGTCTGTATCTATTATAGCTCTGAGTGTAATTGTTAGCAACGTGTGTTACTTCTACTGATTGTTTTACTGTTCTTATTATACATTACTAAAACATGGTAGTAGTAGTTGAGTTTGCTTGATTCCTCCCTCTGAATGTAGTTCTTTTAGAAGAACAAGGAGTTAATCAAGGGGGACACAGACAGCCCAGTGCTCTGTTAAACTGTTAGCATCTGTGCTATCAGCATCACTACATACTGCTGGTGTCTGCGTCTAACAGTGGAGACCAGCTCTGAGCTGAGACTGAAAGCTTGTATCACTTGGCAAGTAGTAAAAATTCATTTTCCAATCTAATTTATACCACTGTTGTCTAGCTTTGGAGAAGAAATATTATGCTGGGGGAGTGGAGGAGAACTTTTTTTAGAAGGGAGTCATAAGAAGTATGTGTTCTGAGATATTTATCGTCTCCCTCTCGCAACCCTCATAGTCAAATTCAACTATGATAGAACAGATATGAAGCACATTGCTAGACAGGAATCTTCACTGTGGTCTGGTGACCTCCTGATCCAGGAAGCAGCAGTATTGCTAAGTTTAAAATCATTCATATTGTGTGTGGATTGATTGTGGTTACATAGTAATAACACACCCCCTCTGGTTTGTGTGCAAACCTTAATGCAAACACACAAGTTGAGGGAGGAGCAGTGTTCCCTGAAGCATTGGTAGTATGGATGATTCTGGCAAGAGCTAACAAAATTATTTTAGTGCTTCAGTTAGCTACAACTATGAACTAAAGCATAGGTCAGGACTGAAGTAACTGCTGTAGGAAAGGTTGTCTAGAGAGCCTGCAACCAGGTATTCTTATTTTCTGAAGAAAACATATACCAAACATAAACAGAACATAGTGACCAAACATTCAGCTTTGGAAAGACAGATCTAACTTACTTTCCCTTTTACTGTTTTGTTTTGGGGGTTTGTTTGTTTGTTTGTTTGTCTGCCTGCTAAATGGACAAGGTGTTTCTAAAAATATTGAGAAGTAATCAATGTTTGCTTAAATTCTCACAGTGACACCTCTATCCTGAGATTCTCTTGTAGCTCGCTGATGGTAATTAATATTGTCAGCTCCTCAAAATCTTCATGCAATTATTACCAGTTGGCATTTTTAACCAGATTAACAGGATGGCTTTCTATATGCACATGTGCCTTCCTACTTCTTTTGGAAAATATTGAACAAATATTGGCTACTGCAGTTGGAATCCCAGACTGCATTCTAATGGTGATTTTTTTTTTCCAGTGATGCTAATGTGCAAACAAATGAAGTTCAGTTTTTAAAAGAGAAGTCAAACAAGAAAAAAAGCAAAATGAAACAAGATGTGCAATTATTTTTAATATTCTTCATGCAAAAATCCAACAGATTCAAACAGAGGGCATTAATACTATGCTACATTATGACTGATCTTAAAAGGATACTATAAAAAGCAGTGGCTTATCTCAAATGATGACAGTGAAGTCAGTGAAGAATTAATTCAGGAATTTTCTGGTGACTCCAGTTCCCCTCTTCACAAGCAGGAAATAATCACTAGAAAGCTAAGAAAATCAGTCAAGATGTTATCATGGAAACAGTGGGAATTTCCAACAAAGGATAACAAAGGATCTGAAGTTTACCTTAAATTTGCATAAACAGGAGTCAATTAATTAACATTTGTGTGGGAAAAAAATTACACTGTTAGGCATAATTTTCAGGTGGATGGATTTTTCCTTTCCTGGGTGAAACAGAGAAGTAAGAGAACAGTAGACTGGTTACTAATCTGATTTTATATGGTTTTGGGAAGAGATGAGTGTTCCTCTTGGTCACAAGTAGAGCTGGCACATGGCTTCCCTGGTCAGGGAAATGTGGTGTCTGCTGGCTTTGGGTTGAGCAGAGTCCCTTAACCTAAAGCCAGCCTAACTGAAAGTTATTCTCTACTCGTGGGCAGTCATTTTGTCTTAGTAAAAAACCTGTAAAATGTTTTGAAGTCCAAGGACTAGTGGTTTACCTTTGGTATATTGCAAGTGAGAACTTAATCCAGAAAGCAGTGTGTCTGCTGAGTGTTCAGAGAGCAGTCCTTCCCCTTCCATAGGCCCCAGGACTCTGTGGAGTTTTGCCTAAAACAGGGTCAAATAACAGATTAAGTCTATAAAGCTGGTATAACAGAGCAGGTAAGAAATTTTCCATCAAAGAAGGTGATATGGACAGGGCACTGTTGCAGTTTAGCAAATCCCTGTTTTCTTAGACTACTGGAGCTACAATTCAGAGCAGTTTCTAAGATGGCCTTTGGGCACTGAGGAATGAGTGAGTTATCACCAGGTCCCAACTTCAAGAAGTGGAGAGGAGTAAAAGTCATCTAAATCTTTCCAGCTCAGCTCTCCTAGAAGCAGCTGAGGACTTAGCCAGCCTTTTGGCTAGAAAATGCTGAAGGATAATCACACTTTAGTATTTAACAAACTAAGGGGTCACTTTCATTAGTCACTCTCCTTCCTCTGAAGCATCAGTTTCATGGAAAACTTCACACAATTGAAAGATTAAGGTTGAAATGACTCATTAAGAAAATTATGGAATATAATAAGTATGCTGGGGAGTGGAGTAAGGGGTAGAAGTAATAGTGATAAAATACTTGTCAGAAAGATGATAGTCTTGAGAGGAGCTGTATGGAAACAAGATGATGGAATTATTCCACTCCAAAAGGCTGGCATTTCAGAACATTTTTATAATACTGCTGCACACCACAGCATCTCCATGTTAATTAAAATAAAGATGTTAATCTCGCCCTTGAGGTTAATAGTTAGGGACTATGTTAAAAGCTGTTAAAGAGGCTCTGAAGGTTTGCATGAGTTTGGGGATCCAGATTTCTGCTAGAGCTCAGCAGTAGCCTTACAAGATCTGCTGTTTCAGTACTCCATAAAATAGCATCAGTTTCCATCTGTCCATAGGGACAGGTATCCCATCTACAAAGTCAGCTGTGGTAACATTTGACAATTCTTAGTTGCAGTACCAAAGGCGTTTTCACAGAAAGGGTAAGAGGTGTTTTGAAGAGTCACCTCAGGTGCATGGTATAGCAGAATAAAGTCATCAGGCTTTCAGGTCCCTGTCTGCTGCCCCATTCTTCAAAAAAAATCCATTCATGCCGTAAGTGAGAGCATTAGTAACTGCAAATATGTTTTCACCTACCTAGAGCAGCATAGACTTGGAAGACCATACCTGCATGTGATGACTTCAGGTGGGGACTGTGCAGAATCTGTGCTGTTACCTCATGCCAGAGAACACAGGGTTCATCTGCTGAATTCAGCCGGTAGTTTTGGCTATGTCCTAGTGGTGCTAAAAATGCATGAGGATGCACTGTGAACTACGACTGAGGAACAAATGTGTTTCATTGATTTCCTGAGAAGTCAAGCAAGATGCATCAGGAGCTGCAGAGAAGTTTTAACAAATGGGTATTACAAAAGGATTAGCTTCATTAATTTAGCTGCATGTGCTTTTGGCACTCAGGAATTAATCCAACCTTTATTGATTGTTCTGAGTCTCAATTAGCTTGATGCCTAGGAAGGGGAATGGATGAGCAGTTTCCTCCTGCCTATAGCAGGCATAGAAACTCAAAGATGGTCTTTCCTTTGGTGAGAAAAGGGGTTTTTACTTCCTCTCTGGGTTCAGGGTATGCATCAACTTAAAAGCAACAATTCAAACCTCAAGTCATGGGGCCACAGTGCAATAAGAACAGATAATATCCTATCAGAAAGCCTGGGAGCTTTCCCTCAGAAATACTCTTGTATTAAATGGTCTATTTGAGAATTGCTTCCAGCTGGACCATGCTTGGCCATTATCACATAAACATGTGAGTTGATATTGGGAAATAGAAGAACAGTATTTATCCAGTTCAAAAGATGCTCTTAATATAAAGGGCCTCAAGGGAATATTGCTTGGAAAACAAATTTTCATAATAAAATGACCTATTTTAGAATTACAGTTTTCCATGCTGGAGGGGACAGGAAGGTAGCAGGATGCTTGCCAAAGAGATGGACAATAAGCACACTCACACTTGCTCCCTAATGCAAGGATGAGTGGACTGAATGTGTTCATGAGATAGTACCCTGGGGTTTTGGGCTGGTTTTTTGTTGTTTGTTTGGGGCTGAGTTTTGGGTTGGTTTTTTTGTTTTTTTTTCTTTTTTCTTTTTTTCACTAGATTCCTGCATGCAGACTATTTGTATGTTTGCTGTATCCAGATTGGCATGTCTGCAGGAATGTGAGCAGACCCTCCTACCAGCAGCCAGCTCAAACATGTAGATGACAGGGAGAGAACCCACACAATGTCTGAGCCATTCCTTAAAAAGCCTTTGGAGAAGAAAATTAAGTAAAAGAACAGCAAAGCTAATAATAGTTTCGTTAAGTGTGTACCAAGGAAACAAGCTTCAATTACATTATGCCTTTAATATTATGATCCCAAGAAGGGATCTCTGTAAGAAGTGTTATTTGCTGTTACTCATCAGTTCCATCTGTGTGGAAGTTCCAGGACAATTCATGTGGTGGTGTTCCTCCAGAGGCAGAGCCTGCCTTCTAGTGACTAATGAATGTCACCTACTCAGCCTCAGTTTGTCTCATATTTGTCTGTTGAAACCCTTCTTCTTTTTCATTGTGATCTATAATCTTGACTTCAGCAATCAGAATTAGTTTTTAATGACCACATCAGTTCAACTAGTTGGCAAGCAGAGCCACACCTGTTATTATAAAAGTCGTATCAGAGTCTGTAGCTAACATGCTGCTCAGAGCAGGAAGCTTAATTAGATGGGTGAAATTTGACCTTGCAGTTTAAGGCTGTAATTCCTTTGTAGTTTACAGAAGGTATAAAACCTTTTACCAGAGGTATCTAACCAGAGATATGAAATTAGTATGAAATTGTTCCAAACACCATAGTTGCCATTCTGACAGGAAGCCAAACCACATCATCCCTTCAGTCATCCTGTCTTAGATGTCTGATTCATAATGAATATAGGGCGGATAAGGTAGAGATGAATGAAAAGTGTCTGTTTTCTAGTAGACCCTATGATGACTCTTTTGCTCTGTGGAGTTAAAGACACAGCTAAATGTGTTTTGGGGCAAACCTGTTAGCTTACATTTGGAGAGCATTTTGAAGGAGAAATGCACATGAAAATCTGCATTGCACTTTGAATTAATGTAGGATCGACATTTGGGTGTTGCATGGGGAATTTCATTCATGGACTTCTGAGCTGACCTCCAGGACAAGAATTTGGCTGGGATAAATATATTGAGGTCACCTAATCTTGATCTTAAATTCTTCACTGTTGACACTTGTGTTAATTGGTTATATACTCTTAATGACTAATTCTGTTTTGAGAGAGTATTTTCTGTTTGTGACTGAAAAGAGGGCAGACTTTGGGAAAATGGACTTTGCCCCCTTATGCATATACACTTTTTTTTGGTAAGTCTATCGGGGGTTTTTTGTTTGTCTGAAGGATCTTGGTGTGGCTTTTTTGTTTTGTTTTGGTTTTTTATTTTTTATTTTATTTTTATGTCCTATGCACAGTAAAATACTTTCAGTATGATCAGAGAGCAGCCTTTTGAATTGTGTTTGACGTTGGTCAACCATTAAAAGAGAGAGAGATGTAATACTTTACCAAAAAACTCCAGGAAATGGGAAAAAGTGCTCATCAGAGGCTTAGAAAGACACAGCAATGTTTACACCATTCAACTTGAACATGCAACATGAGGCAGCAAGAGATAGGAACATGGTCAACATCACAAATACTTAAAACTGTCTTTCAAAGATGATGCTATACTATGGTGCAAAAGACAATTTTAAATTATGCATTTATGAACATTTTCCTGGCCTTGAGCGATATGAAGCTGTGAAAGGGTCTGGCAAGGAGCACACAGTAAGAGACAGATGGGGAATCAGTGCTGGAAGAGCATTCAAGCCTAGGTCCAGGAGGCAGAGGGCCAAAAAAAATTCTCTTATCGCAGAGACCAACCAACTTACTTTCCTCTGCACATCTTTGTTGTTTTTTTTTTTTTCTGAAAGAGCAGGTCTCCCCTTCACCCCTTATCTCCTCTTGCCTTCTTACCCAGCTATTATTCCCGCCCCCACACCCAGCAAGAATTCACTCAGCAGTTGTAGAGGTATGTCAGCCTCATAAATGGAATGAAGTAACTGAATTTGTATGGGAGAAGGCTGGTCTTCCCAAGGTAGCATTAACACTCTAGTTTTGTGGAAGGAACATAGGACTGAGGCATGCTAACCTTGAAATTCAACAGCTGAGCCATTTCACCTAGTTGCTGCCCAAAGAGGAGGCCAGGGGCCTAATGAATTTCTAGGTGTTGCAGTTTCACCCTTAAAAAATACAGGTAAAGCTCCCACACATGAGGGGAAAATAACACATTTTCTGTCCTTCTGGAAAAGGAAAAGGGTGAGAGTTTTGAAGTGGTGATAGGGGATTTTTCAGCCCATCTGCAGTGCTAATCAGACATCTGTCTCTCTTGAACCACCTCACATGGCAGTCTGCATTTGCAAAAATATTTTTCTCCTCTTGGCTTGGAGTAGAACAAACCTAACAGTTTTCCTGTGGCTGCCCACACCTGTGGCTCAGGATTGTTAATAAATAGATGAAGGACCAGAGTGAAGAGAGCTGAGATAATGAAAATGAAGCTACGATAATTACCTGTACTGTGCTGACCATCAGAGATGGACAAGGCTTCCCACCTTGTTGACAGCCAAGTTTTGTGGAGTGTGGCGTGGATGCTTGATAAGGTGGTTATACAATGAGCAGCTGATAAATTGCCCTTAGTTTCCCAGCTCTGTAGCCTGACATTACTTGGTCCTCTGACACAATCTGCCTCTGTCCACACACTACTTCCATTTGTTCTTGGTCTGCTCTGAGTTTGCTTGCTCTGGCACACAGGCTACAGGTTTATAGGAGAGGTGTTTCAGAACAAATTGCTGCAAGAGAAGAGCTCATCTATAAGAAGATGGAAAGATAATTGAGTTGCTGGCTCAGTATCTCATTGACTGCTGCCCTGTTTACACTGGATGTTCTGTTCTCTCTTGTCATATGTTCATACTCCATCTGATCCCATGCCCTGCCTGAGCTTCCTGAAGAGCAAGAGCAATAACAGAGCCCTTTCCAAAAGTGCTTACCTCCTTGTATGAGCACTTACACATCTGCAGTGGTTGCAAGTACTTTTCTTGGGTGGAGTATGTGCAAGTGCTTTTCCTGGGTCTGTACCGTCCTTTGCTTATTCAGCTTTAAGGTGGTGGTTTTCTGGGGTTTGGTTTTTCTCTTTGCAAATGCTAGCAGCAGCATATTCTGTACACTTGTTTTGTTTTCTGCCTTTCATTTAGCAGAGGTCTTTTTCTCTCTTTGTAGATTCAGGACTTGAATCTAGGAAGGGAAGGAACTCATTTGAATATTTTTTCAGTAACGTTGCAGAGGTGGATCAATAAACCAGAATTGCTGGGCTCATGATTTAGTAGTAGATGATGAGATGTAGAAGAAAGGTGTTCTGTAGTTAAATCACTGGCGTTAGACACTGGCTGTTGCACAGCTTTCTCTGTGACCTTCATCTGTGTTAGATTGTATTGAAGAGGCAGAAAAAATAGAGGTTCCTACCTTTCCTCTGTATCTGTTCTGCTTAAGTGATGAATGCTTATTATCCTTATGCTCACATGTAGCATCCAGCAAAATGGCAGAGTATGTTAGAACCTTCTGGCATTTCTTGGACAAGAACAGGAATTAAAAATTTGTATTTTCAAAAATATTGAGTGTGAAAAACATGGTTCACTTTTATGTAAAAGTTATAAGTTTAATAAAAATAAAATAAAATAGGCAATTAGGAGACAAAGAAACAAAGCTTTTTGGCCGAGGTGCTGATACCAACAAGATCAGCACACCGTCCCACTTCAGATCCTTTGTTTTAAGGACTTCTGTATTACAATATTTAAATAAGCTTATGCATGATTCAAATATTCATTT